>JAODTR010004196.1:0-12232 GCA_025399935.1 Amblyopsis rosae | reverse complement strand
ACTAGACACTACCAGGACTGCTCAACAACCGTAGCGCCTGTCTGAATTGGAGACTTGGCTTCTGCAGTAATAGCCACTGCCATGAGACATTAGCAATGTCTCATACAGGCAATAATGTTCACCCGTCAACATATGTATTACATTTTTCTACAAAAATGGCCAGCGCTGCGTCGAACACATAACGTCCGGTAGTGTGTGTCTCTAACCCTTGTTTCCATTAACTCCAGTGGTTCTCTATATGTGTGCCTCTATTTGTCCAGTGGTTTGTGGGGTTCTCTGTTTATTGGTCTGATTCTCTCTCTCAAGTCACAACTCCCGCTGCAACTCAAAGATCTCCTGTCTGTTGTTATCTGAGCAGTAAACGGATGTTCTCTCCTCCTACGTGTGTGTCTGCAGGTAACGCCCGGTATGAGGAGGACGGGGTGTCTCTGGAGAAACAGTTGGAGCTGTTTGAGTGGCAGCTGAAGGTTCTGAAGGAGGTAGTCTCGGCCAGTGGGAGTCAAGAGAGGGCGGAGCTACTGAAAGAGCACTGTAATGCTGAGGTGTGCTCGATTATGCTCAGCATCACCGACAAGGTTGGTCGACACGTGAAACGTCGATACGTGAAACAGGGGCATCATCTATGGCGCCTTTCCACCGCTGGTACCAGCTCGCCTCTGATCCACTGCATAGTATCGTCTCTACTCTCCTCTACTCGCTTTATGGAGCTGTTCCACTGCATAGTATCATCTCTACTCCCTTTATGGAGCTGTTCCACTGCATAGTATCATCTCTACTCCCTTTATGGAGCTGTTCCACTGCATAGTATCATCTCTACTCCCTTTAGGGAGCTGTTCCACTGCATAGTATCATCTCTACTCGCCTCTATTCACCTCAGCACGGGTCTTTTTCCACTGCAGATGGTACCCACTCAGTTGTACCTGGTCGCCAAAGCGACGGCGCTGTTCGAACCACTCGTGCAGTAGATCAGTAGTCATTTATATTGTCTCTACTTTGTTGGAATGTCCTTCGGTAGCCGTGCGCAGCCAACAGTTCGTAGACCTCTTGGCCAACCTTCACTTTACGTGAATTGCCCTGTCCAGCTCTCAGTAGATAACAGCAAGGCCGTAGTACTACGCTTAGCTTCACAGTGCGTTTCGATGTGTGGAGGAATTTAGCAATCATTTGCAAAAATGACTGACCCTGCCTTTAACACCTAATTCAATGAAGTCACACACAAAGTACTTACTCTGTACTCTGTAGGCTGCGTACCCAAACTGGCTACACAATTATTTTTCTGTTTAAGAAGCTATCAGGCTGATTGGTCAACGTAAAAGTGAGCGTATGACCGGCGAGATGAATCTCAGCTGTTTTTTCTGGTCAAACGGTCAAACGGTGAGAGTTTATTATGCATAGAGACGACTGGCTTCTGTCATAGATACTCACTTCTTATCTGTGCGTATGGTGTGCTGTGGGCGCCCAACAGACCATGTTCCGTTCTCACAGCAGCATGGCATGCAGACAGGAGTGATTAATGAGCTCAGCACCCCAACACAGTAAAGAAATGGACTGTTTGTTTACTTTGCTTATGACTCACTGCAGCAGCCATGTTGGATTTATTGCTGATGTCTTGACAATAAGTTGTCTTTTTCATTTGTTTTCCTTTCTGCTCTCCTGAATGCATATCCATGTTAATCCTGGTTCTTGGTCCTTTTTTAGATGTTTCTTCACGGATGTTTAGTGTCTAATCACCTGTGGCACAGTGGGTTTATTGTTTGAAGGGTAAAGTATGAACATCTGTCTTCTGTCCCAGGTGAGAACAGAGACGGCGGCTGAGCTCAACGTTCTCCACGAGGAGAGAAGTAAGCGAGAAAGCGAGGAACACGAGAGGACCATCGCAGGTGAAGAAGGTTTATGCTTCTCCATATAAGGACACAGAGCTGCAATTAAGAGTTTTGCGTTCTAGTAGAACAAATAGTTTATTTTGTCGCTCCAAAAGTAAATACAGGTGGCACGTAGTCCAGTAATATTTATTTGTAAAGTTTCCGTTTGAAATATCTCGTTCCCGTAGTTGGAGTGCTGAGCAAATATTCCAAAATGAATAGCGCTGCATTTATCACTTTACTTATCTTAAGTTAAGTGTAGACGTGGTACGTCTAGGACGCATGAGGCCAACCTGATCTTGTGACAGCCATCAGGTCAAGCTTGGCACAATTGGCTTTGACTGGCGCGGGTCCAGTGACTGATGAGAGCGACAACGCAGAACTTGTGAAGGCACGACGGTCTCACAGAGCAGCACAGCTGTCATTATATTTAGCACACACACACACACACACACACACACACACACATTACGCTTAGTGTGCCACGGGGAGCATTGCTGCGGGTGCGGACAGAAGAGGTAACTAGCTGGACAGACAGACGGCAGCAGGCCCGTGTGACACAAGCAAGGCCGGAATCACCCGGAATCGCCTGGTTGACGGGAAAGGAAGGAGCGATGGTGTGAGAAAAGCTGACGGTGTGCGTGCATGTGTGTGTTTGTGCGTGCCCCACAGAGCTCAACAGACGACGACAACAAGATATAGCACACTTAACAGAAACCTTCAGGGCTGCAGAGAATGTCCTCAAGGTAGCGCACACACACACACACACTGTCCGGTCTATCCAGTCAGACCGTGTTATGGGCCTGCAGTATGTGCACCTGCTGTAGTGTGTTTGTGTGTGTGTGTGTGTGTGTGTGTGTGTTAAGGCCCAGGTGGAAGCGCTAACGTCTGACCTACGGGCATACAATGAGCTGAAGAGAAGAGTTGAGGAGTCTACGTTTAAAAAAGATCTGGTGCGGAACTTGCAGGTAGGGGCGTGCGTGCGTGCGTGCGTGCGTGCGTGCGTGCGTGCATGTGTGTGCATGCGTGTGTGCGTGCGTGCGTGCATGTGTGTGCATGCGTGTGTGTTGTCCAGGGAATAATCTTCCCGTCTTGGCCTTTTCCTCCTCAGGCGCATGGCAGCCCAGGTGCATTCTGGGAGTCTGAGCAGGAGTCTCTCCTGTTTGTGATCGAGATGAAGAGCGAGCGAGTGGGCGAGCAGATGAGGAGACTGCAGCAGATGGAGGCTCTGGTGTGTAGAGAACACACACACACACACACACCAATATGTCCAGCTATGTATGTGAATGAATCACTAAAATGTATGATTTTCATCCAGCAGTGACAGTGTTCACCTGTATGTTTAGCTATGGTGTCCTTACATCGGGGGATGTACGGGGGACAGGATGCATCCTTTAAGCATCCTTTAGCAAGATGTCTAACACACTGCTCCCGGTGGTTAGTCGCACCTTGCATGGCAGCAATCACCATCGGTGTATGAATGTGAGGCTAAATACTGTAAAGCGCTTTGGATAAAAGCGCTATATAAAAGTAGTCTATTTATCTTTTACATCCGTCTCTATGCTACATTCTATATATACATACACGCACACATATGTATGTATATGTGTATATATATATATATATATACACACACGTGTGTATATATATATACACATACACACACACACACATATGTATGTATATATCTATCTCATTAAACCATATCCAGTATCTTTGCTCTAATGTTCTCCATGGGCTTCCAGGTGGAGAAGAACTTGTCCTTAGAAGACCAGATCATTCAGGTTCTACAGCAGAATGAGGACTTGAGAGTCCGTATGGAGAACTACCAGACCCTCATTCAGTAAGCAGACAAAACACTGCAGACCTTTTTGTTTTTTATATATATATATATATATATATATATATCTCTAAGTGTGACTGCCACCTCCTGGAAAGGAGGTCTTACTGTATGTATGTGTTGGCAATGTAATTTAATGTAGTTTGATACAAAGAACTACTGTATTATAAAGTATATTGTTATTATTATTAATTAACTACAATAGCTTTAACACAATAATTCCTGAGCTATAACGCTCAGGATATTCCTTTCCTTGGATGCCATTGAGTAATAGAATTTGCTTCTTCTAGTTATGGAAAAATAATTAAACCTAACTAACATTAGCAATAATCTGTTACCAAAATTGCAAAGCTTCCAGGTGTTTTCCCACCCCAAAATATTTTAATTTCTAATTCACTGTGTGTGTGTGTGTGTGTGTGTGTGTGTGTGTGTGTGTGTGTGTGTGTGTATAAGCAGGTAACAAGTAAACAATAACATTGTAATTTCCTCGTTTATTTCAATGAAAATCTCCTGTGCTCCCCAGACAACTGTCGAAAGAGCAGCAGGAACTCAAGGGGGCGCTAGAGAGGCAGATGTCTGTGAGCCACACCCTCACTCAGGAGAAGGAACAGCTCATGTTTAAGTTGAGGCACAGAGACTCGTGTCCCACAATCCAGCTGGCTGCTGTGTTACAGGAGCGGACGCCAAGGTGACCTGAGGAACTGGAGTGGACTACCTCTTGTCCCAAACAAGGGAGAACACATCTGGGCCTCGAGCCCTACTGGGTCGCACCTGTGTCCCACCCATGACTTCAGTGCCTCAGATAGCCTGCTATTAACTCTGCTAGACTGAGAACATAGATGCAAACGGGACCTTCCAAGATCTAGGCACTGCTGTCTTCTACACACTAGGCTACATGAGCCCACATCTGCAATCACTAGAGACCGAGCACGTTGGATAATGCCTATGTTTCCCTAGCCGAGGGATGAGCGGTTGGCAACCGCACACCGGAGCATCATGCCCTTAACATGAGTAATACTCTTCTTGCCTGCCGTGAGATTCCAACTGAAAGCACCAGAATATGTCTGCAGTCCTCACAGTAGAGGCTGTGTTGGGACTTAACCTCAGAGCAACTTTGCATGAGGTCACTATTAAGTGCCTTGCTCAGGAACACATTGGAGGGGGTAATAGCATGCCTCACACTGACGTTCCAGGTGTTAGGATGTCAGCAGAAAAGCCCCAGTGGGCCCTATATGCTTATTCTTGGAACCTGAATAACACTGTAGCCAGTAGGAACTAGGTCAGTCCAGGTAAGGCCTTGTGAAACATTTACAGCTATTATATGCATAGTTAGCACTGGTGTTTTTTGTTGGAGCCGGTGTTCCTTTGACCATTTTCAGGGGTTGTTCACAGCGCCAGCGTTGGTTTTGTTGGGCTGACTTTTGGAGAACCATTAGATTAGATCAGATAGTGTGGGTTCATGATTGAAGTATGCAAAGAGGAACTAACAATCACATTTTCCTTAGATTCCTCTGTAAAATATAATAGTGTATCAGACACGTTAAAATTAAATATCACAACAAGGTCACAATACTCCTACAACTGTATATTACCCCGACAAATGTTATCCAGTTTTGTGTCTTATTATGATGCCTTTTCAGCGGAGAACAGCAGTTAACTTTTTATTTAATTTTTTACATTTCTGTAACCAAAAAAGTATCAGATTGTAAATCATCTCTTTATGCACTAGCACTTTGAATAGTAGTAATAAGTACAAGTTAGATATTTCTACATGTTCTTTTAGTTTTGTTAGTTTGACTGCTTTTTTCAGTGTTTTGCGTTACTTATACCTTTTTTATTTTAATGTTTGTTTTGCTCAATAAAAAGTGCATTTTTTTAATTAGACAAACATTGGACTATGTGGCACTACACAATTTTCACATTATTCAAATGTAAGTTTTCATTTTTACAGTGTAATGCTTCTAGAAATACAATTATACATCATATCACAGTATTTCGTTTAAGAAATAAAAGATTATTTGCGTCTTAGTGAATGGTCTCACGGAGTTACTGCCGTTTAGCAATTCACCATTTGGCCACTGGAGGGCAGGAAAGGACAGCTCATGATCGACATGGTTAGCTTGATAATTACAAATTCGCCTACATAAATATAAACATTCAGAATCGGCAACGTTGTCAATGTCCACTTATTATATTATTATAATATATATAATATATATTTTTTTGTCCTTTAGTACTAGCAAAAGTTTCAAGTGTGTTTATATGTCAAAATGATTATGGATATATATATTATATATATAAAACATTTCTTTTTTTTGTCCTTTTAGTACTTATATATTTCGGGAAAAACTTTGAGGAAGCAAAATGTTGGCGTGTGTTCTAATACCAATGATTCTGGATGCCCTCCAAAAATGATCTCTAAATCCTTCTAGCTGTATTCTGTGGTGTGTGTTGGTGTGAGAGACAGAGAGTGAGAGTGTTTAGCGGATGTAGGCAGCTCACTGTGTCAGTGGTTGTTTGACAAGTCAGAACAATACCTGGCTAGTACAGGTCAAACACGGCTTCCAGTGCATTCACACCAGTGTGTGTGTGTGTGTGTGTGTGTGTGTGTGTGCGCATGTGTGTGTGCGTGCAAGTGCTCACAGTCGAGCCACAGGTCACCTCCTCTGTTGTCATGACATTCCCAAAGTTCTTCACAGCCACCTGGCGTTGCACCTCAAACGCAGATGTGTTCAAGATGTGTGTGTGTTTAGGAAAAGTAAAAAGGCACAGAGACAAAGTGTGAAAAGAGAGGTATTTATCCAAGGACGTCTACATTCTAAACATCTTCCTCTGCCTAATAACCAAGGCATTGTAACGTGTAATCTAACCTTACCTGTGTGTTCGGTTGAACAGTTTTCTAGTAGCTTCTAAACATCAGAGAGATCATCTTGTCACTGGAACCTTCTTGTTCAGTCTGAGAAGAGTCTGGGTTTAGACAACGCAGGCACTGGTGGGTCCTATGCCATTCTTTTAGAGTGCGGTATTGTTCTGTCAGGCTATGTACTGTATCTACCGCTGTCATTGCATCTAAAATCCCTTATTCACACACTTTCCTTTGTAAATGTCCCTTTCCACCACCAATTAAAGTGAGACGAGCTCTGTAAACTAGACGCTTATTTATTTTCCTGTTCAAATCCTGAAAGAGGATTTAGCAGCAGTTATCTGGCCCCAGACCGAGAGACAATAACACTCACATGTTAACGTGTCCTGTGACTGGAGCCTTTATCAGAACTCCAACCGCTTAATTCCTTCTTTCAGTCACAGCCATGAAATGCCAGAGGCAAATTTAATAGATGTTAATGGATGTCTTCAATCAAAGGCAAGAGGAACCCAAATCCCCAGTAAGGCCTATTAATTATTATAGGGGGGCTTGAAGTTTGCATGGGGTCTTCACAGTTAAGCTGTATAAAGGCAATAGCAGGGGGTCGCGATTAGCAGCTCCTGAATGGGTTGGCATTTGTCCTCTGAGAACCTCAGGTGCTCTTAAAGAGCCAGAAGATCTGGTCCTATAGGTTAGGGTCTGTGGGCGTTACACCTTTTGTCTTTATTTGAAGATTGTTTTATGAACAAGCCCTTACAGCGCATGTATGGAGGAGGAAGGGATTACAGTCAGCATGGGTACTGTACAGGAGCTCCGGTTATCATATCTTCATCGGACCATGCCTGGTTGGCCAATTAGTCACCAGGTAATGTAGTTCTTAACTCTCTTGTCTTCTCTCCAGCCTTCCGCAGATAAACATGTATTAAGGTATAGTGTGTAGCTTCTAGATTATGAAATATTTAAAAGCGTCTAGTTTTTAAATATTGTCCAGTGTGGTGTACAGTATGGATATTATGAGTATCGTTAACTTTAAATTCCATTTGTTCAGAAAAACATCTTTCAGCAGTTGCACAGATATTGAAGACACGCTCTGAAGACACTCTCCTCTTTTTGTTCCTCTTTAACTCTCTCCGTGAGACCGGATGTAGACATTTCCTCGTGACCTTTGACCCCTAGGGTCAATTGTCTTGTTCTGTGTTAATTGACCTGTCAGTCATCAAGACCCAGCCCTCTGAGTGGAGCTGTGTGTTTTGTGTGGTAACATACTTCAGCAATAACCACTGACAATCATGTTTGTAATTACATTATCATCATTAAATCAGTAGTAATATAATTTTTTTAAATAATTTATCGATAAAATAAAAAGGTTGGAGGTGACAATTTTAAAGGAATGTTGCATTTTAACTGTTAGTAGCACCATGAAAACAATAGTAATCCTAAATTGATGAATATCATATAACTGTAATATGTTGAAGGCTTAACATTCTAACATCAGAATTAACATCAGAAGTAGGCGTAGGGTTTCTACTAATATGGTCAAGGGCAAGAGCTTGGCACAATCCTGAACACATTTAAGTCAAACTATAAAACAAAAGACAAATCTATAGCCTGTAACTACTCATTAATTTATTGTTTTTAACCATATGATTCCATTAAACATGGGCCTATACATTAATTAGCATGATGGTATAGTGGGTATATTTGTTCCATCAACAAAGGTATTACAACCAAATGTCTAACAAATATTAGGAATTATAAAGGAATTAATTAATTGATAATGTATGATAATATTATGTTATATATGCCCTTCTTGTGCTCATACAAAGATTAAGATTTCTGCACTTTGTTGGTCAAATTATTTCCCCAAATGCATGATAATGCAGATGTTTAACTGCTCAGAGAGTTTATTACCTTTTTCAAGTGCAAATAGCTTAGTTAATGGTGTGTGCTAAATTTGTATTCCCAGTTGTGCAGTAATATATGGCTTAAAAGCATACTGTAGGATACAAAAGACCTTGGTTAATTAAGAGGAAAGTCAGGACCTTTAAAAGGGACTTTAAAACTCATGGTTTGTAACTTAGTTGATTTTGTATAAAATTGCATAATAGTTGGCCTGGCAATAACAGTAAATTGACCCTAAATAGCATATAAATCAAGACAATAGACCTATATACAAACATAATTTAGACTATATGCCTGACTAGGCTATATGAAATATAAAATGGCCATGCAGTATTAAAACAAATGTTATAGTTTTCCTCGTGAAATATAAACAATAAAACTCAGTTCTTACCGTCTTCAACAATAAGCCTACATCATTATAATATTAATCGTCATCACCATCAATGAACAAAATGGCCTCCTGTTAGTGGCTATAGGGTACGTGGTCGCAGTGCGCATGCGCGGCGCACCTCTGTCACGGGCAGGTATGATGCTGCTGAGTGACAGACTCTTGCTAAAAAGGCTCTCGGACCCGGAGACGGCGGCACGCACTCCCAAGATGTCCTGTTACGCAGCGATCTCACGTCAGCATTGATTTACGATCCATAAGGAAACATAAACGGTGAAACGGAATCGTCTATAGAGCAACCGTTTCTTTGCCGGTTTGCTTAACGTTGACGCAGAAAGCGGACATATTCATCCTTCATCCTGAAGTTACAAAACTTCTCCGGTCCTGCTAGTTTGACACACCGGGGGTTGGCGTGATGGATCCGGGCAGGCTGAGAGTCTGACCCTACTGGAATCCCGGTACCGGACCGTTTATCGGTTCCATTAATCCAGGCGACTTCGCTCTAATTCCAGCCAACATGTTCCACGGTCACAGCGGTAAAAAGTGTTTCACTATCGAGTCTCTGGTCGGCAAGGACGCGCAAAGCGGCGCGTCCGCGGCCCCGGGGGGCGACGAACGGGAGCCCATCCGGCCAACGGCACTGCGCTTCACGGACTCCCTGCACCCTTCGCCCTTCGGCACCTGCTTCCAGAACTCTGCGAGGAGTCTGTACGGCGGCGGCGGTGGCGGCGCGGACGCGGTATTCCCGGAGCCCGGGACTCATGCACCTGGCACCGCGGCGCCGCTCCACCTGCAGATTCCTGCGCACGGATTCTTCAGCCCGCAGAGGGACGCGCTCAACTTCTACCCCTGGGTTCTTCGGAACAGATACCTGGGCCACCGCTTCCAAGGTAAAATACAACACGAATTAGGCTTCTGTTCTATTAATGGGGAATAACTCTCTTTGGATCTCGCGATAATATAGTAGACTATAATATAGTATAGTTTGGCGTGGAAATTGGGATAGATCAGGGACCTTATACATTTATGAACTTAGTGTACATGCGGACACTGCTATAGGCATATAGAAATTTTGACCTATAGGTAGTGATTTTGCAATAATATATTGATGTATTTATTTATACATTATTGAGGTTGGGTAACAGACAGTCAGTCATATTTAGTTATAACGCGGCCTTGTTAATGTTATTTGAAACAGATAAGTATAGGAGTTCATATTTATAGCCCAAGCAGTAGAGGATGTATGTTGCGTGCGTGACATTACAATATAGCCTCTGTGACGACGGTCTTGTTTTGGCTTTTTAAGCATAATTAACATGGATAGTATTGCAGCAATGCATGTACATTATTTTATATGACATTATATTTTAAACGCATATATTGTTTCGGTAATTATTAGTGCAGTAGTCATAAATATAATATTGATTAATGATTGTTTATTATTGTAGTATTTTTTCTGCGTCTGAAACCTATAGTATTTCCAGTCAGGCCACAATCCTTATAGGCATAAGGCTATATGTACAAACATAAAGCATCTTAAATATTCAGGAATTCATTTAAGCAGACAGACACAATGTAAAATATAAAATTTGTGCCTTGAAACGTTTTTTTATTTTTATTTTTTATTTAAATAACGTTTTAATAGATAATGTCTTGTTACCTAAAAGAAAATAGTTTATAGGCACAGCATGTCATCATTCGATTTTTCAATTGGTATATTTTAATTAGAAATTATAAGAATTTAAATAAATTTGACCTATAGGCATTTACTTTCCTTTTCGTACAATTTCTGGTAAATGCAGAATGAGGAATAGGCTATATATGCAGGCAGTGAAACCTATATTTGTTCTTTAACCTATAATTATAATTTTAATGGTCTCTGGAATTTTTATTTATCTATAACTATTATCTATAACTTATCTTATTTGTAAAATGTACTATTATTTCTAGACTATTTGTATGGCAAAAACTTAGCCTACTTTATAAAATGTATAGCCCCACCATATTTTGTAAAAAAATAAGTAAAGGCTATAGTTGTCAAGTTTAGCCTAAATCTGTAAAATGTGCATTCCTATAATTTATTAAGAATGTATTAGTAATTTCTAAAATAATTTTAGTAGTAAATTATTAAAGAAGATGACGCTGATTTAATTCCATCGCACTTTGTCAAAATTTGATTTCAAATTAGAGCAAGCATTTCTCAAAGTGCTCCAGTGATAAGGGCTACCTATTAGCTTACAAGAACTCATGCAGGCTTAAGTGTGTATACTATCAAGACAGTACTCTGGCATTTGACCTTACATTCATGGAATTATAGCTTTTGTCAAGTGTTACTTACATAACAACTACATTCTGTGCTGACTACACACAGACACTGTTATTATGATTATTGAAGCTTGGGATGTGAAATGTGATGTGCCATATGGTACATCACATTTATAAAAGCAAACAGCTATTTAGTTACAATACAAAGTTTGCTGAATTGATTCATGTCATAAAGATAAACAACATTATATTTTTCTGGATATATGTTCCTGCAGTTATCATCGCATTATATTGATATAACATGCAAATAATTGTTTAATAATGTATTATCTTTAACAGGTAATGGGTCGGCGCTCCACAGTGTGCTGGATGGTGTCTGATGCATTAAGACACTCCAGAAACATTGCAACTACAGCCATGCTGGTCTTAGGGTAGAGCAGGTTGTCAAGGGCCCACTCTGTTTGAAAAAGAGATGCAGGCAGTCAAGATGTTCATTTGTTTTCTGATATGCCTTTGGTTGACTGTGAATGTTCATTTTATAATGTCGATAAAGGTTTGCTGTAAAGAGTGATTTTGAGAGAGAGAGAGAGAGAGAGAAAGAGGGCACATATACAAGCTTATACATTTTCTTTCTAATCTTATTAATACTTACATTCACTTACGTGAATACTTACACCCAGTTAAACTCCTGGTCCGATGCAGCCGTGGTGACGGTGTACTTTGATCATCTTCATAACATGATTATACTGCGAATGGGATTTACTTAACAAGAGGTTCCCAACAGACGGTCAGGACCCCTGGGGAATGGGGTGGGGGGGGGAGGGGGGTGGTTGAGTTTGAACTGGTCATACTGACACACCCCAACATATAACCTATAATCTAAATATGTTTAATTCAAAATGAGTGACTCAGTGACTCAAGATATCATTTGACCAGTTCATGGTCCCCATACAATTATGAACATTGTTATCACCATGGTGATGAATGTGTGTGTGTGTGAAGACAGGAAAAGCATCAGACCTGCTCCTTTCCAAAACAACACATTCATATTAATTAGGTGGAAGTGCATGTGACATGTGACCCTGGGGGGGGGGGGGGGGGGGGGGGTACCC
>JAODTR010004195.1:0-12232 GCA_025399935.1 Amblyopsis rosae | reverse complement strand
GTGGCTCGCTGCTCGTTCGGCAGCTCTGTGGTTTCTTTTCTGTTTATTTTCACTCGCCTCACCAGCACGGCGTTACACATATAGAGTACATAAGAGTAGATACATAGTACACACACACACACACAGTACAGAAGAGTACACACACACATTTCAGAGGCCTTCCTTCAGGTATTCTTTAATTCTTCACTTGAGATGACCCCTGTGGATGGAATTATACAGTAGTGCAGTAGCAGGCACTCACCACAGCAGTAACTAGAGATACACATGCTGTACGTATGCAGCATATAGTGAGTCACCTTAGCCTGCTAGCAGGTGGTAGGAGTGCCTTGATGCTGGATGGTGGAAACTAGTGAACATACATGGGTCAAATTACCAAAACACATCTACCGGCCATAGCACTATAGGCAATGGAATATTGGCAAAACTACATTATTAGTCTATAAATTTCTACCCAGAAATATATTTTCATTGTCTTTTCAAAATGAACAATTTCACTAAAATGTGCTTTAAGATTTTGTAAGATCAAAGGTAGCCTTAATCGTACACCCTTAAAAAGAACATGAGATATAAGCAGTATCTAAACCAAATTCTTTACACTTGTTGAGATGTCAAATCAATTAGGCTCTACCTCATCCCAAACTCCTCTGTTTGCAATAATTTCACACTTGGAGAGCTCCAAATTTCAGCAAATAAATAATCAGCCCTATAAGAGATCCTCTTAACACTGAGCTGCATGTCACATTGATTATGCCAGCTATGGGTGAGTTCCTACTCTCATCCATTTGTAGTCCACAAGTAATGGCGTAACATCACCCAGGGTATGGGATTAACTGCAAAATAACAGTTTTAAGTGTGATTGCAAAAGTACCGTACTTTAATGTGTGATTTCCCTGATTCTGTTATAAAGATGTAACAGGCATTTTTGCCCCATTTGGAGGAAGAATACTCACAGTGGTTGATTGTATATTATGCATATGTACAGTATGTATGTACACAGATCCCATACATACATGTTTGTAAAATATTGTATAACTTAAGAATGTACCGTATTAACAGTGATGGTCATCCAGAATCTTCTGAGAAAAAAAATCCAATAAAAAATAAATAAATATCAGGTTATCTTAATGAGAGTCGATTTGCCTGGTGTTGGATTGGATTGAAGGTGTCTGGCTATTAAGTCTTCAGCATCAATCGTCTAATTAGTATTTGTGTGCGTTTGGTTTATTAATTACTCACTTGGTATGAACTTGAAACCTTTAGTGAGAAATATCAAATGCTGACGCCTGTGTCATGATTCATTTCGCAGTGAACAGTCTCTGTGGTAATTAGGCATCACCAGTGCATAACACACCATGTGTCAGGGTGGGTGGCACTCCACAAACTGACATATATGTGTGTGTGTACTGTAAGTGTGTATGCGTGTGAATGCGTGTGTGACTGAGAAATGTGTGAGACAAAGGAAACGAGATAGAGAACCAGAGTGATAA
The DNA here is from genome assembly GCA_025399935.1 of Amblyopsis rosae. NCBI lineage: Eukaryota > Metazoa > Chordata > Actinopteri > Percopsiformes > Amblyopsidae > Amblyopsis > Amblyopsis rosae. The sequence goes on along the minus strand of JAODTR010004195.1, from coordinate 10,745 downwards.
AGCGAGCAACAGATTTAAAGCGGAATTTTAAACTTTTGTTAAATCCTCAACTTTGTAGCTTTTGTATAAAGTGCTCACGCTGTTGCTCACTGTGAATTAACCTGACAATTCTGGTTGGTGATGCACCACAACTTGCACCTTATAGAACAACTTAATTTAAGGTGTATCCTATTTTTCGCTTCACAATCGATAAGTACAATATACTGTAGGCCTACTACATCAATTTTATTCGGAAAACTGCACAAGAATCATTACAGTATACAGTACAAGACAGCAATTTGCAGGCACATTATAATGTATGTTTTTTTTAGATATTAAAAAAGTCCATGCTGTTGAAAATACTGATTCTGAAGTTACAGACCACCAATGATTAATTAGAAAAATATATATATTAAAGGTGGAGTCAGTGAAATGCTTGAGAAAAGATTATTTATATTTGAACTTGATAAAAAGAAAAAAACACCTCTCCCTTCAATGCCATACAGTGCAAAGGCTGGGTTAGCGTTGTGTGGCATGGCCTACACCACTTTGTGTCTTTATTTGCAGAGCTAGGGTCAGGTGGCCATGTAGAAAGACAAGATAATATGTTCTCAGCATGCACACAGAACCATAGAACTATATAATAACTAGAAGCAACAATCCCACTTTGGCCATTGACATTCGTTGAGCTGCTATGATGCATTTTACGTCATATAAATCTCACCGCGTCAGATATCTGCACCGGTAGATTGAGCACACAGTCAAAATAAAAGTTGATGCTGAAGCAGTGTTGATGGAATATATTAATATTCAGCCCATCTGCCTTTGATTACCAACCACTGCTACGCCTGGCCACTGTTCCAAGCCGTTATATGTATACAAATGTAACATTGACAAAATAATCCTTTCATTTTAAATTGGCATTCAGGTTCCTAATATTGCATCAAATACATCAGCAAAATTGCGTCTTTGGTATTACTGCATACCAGTGTAAGACGCTGTTTACCAGGAGGGCATGTGGAACTCAGATTGGCCCAGGAGAGGAGCATCTTGTGAAGTGCGTGATGTCGGCTACAATGCATCAACTAATAGTGCGTGAACTCTTCGGTTGATTTCAGCAAACTTTAATGCAATAACACACACACAAGACAAATCCAGGACATTTTTGGCGATTTAGAAAATCCAGACCGGATACATTTTGAATGCCTCAGAGAACATACAGGATGTCCATGAAAAAGTGCACGTATGGTCAGCCTAGTAGTACGATTTAAGTCAACATCTAAAACATTTGACGGGCATTGCAGCTACACAGCTACCGGTACTGTTACAGTATCTGGCTAGTAGCAGTGATCCATGTGTTTTGTAATACAGTAATACACTAATAACACTTACCAAGAAACAATGAGAGCACGTCCTTTGGTGAAACGACTTATATAATGTAAAGACCAAAACTAGCACCTTTGTAATTAATTTTCATAGACAGAGTAGCTTCTTCCGCAAGCAGCAAGCTGACTCCGTACTACACAGCACTGAGCTTGTGGATATTTATTCTGAAATTGGTTGCTAAGAAGCAGAGTCTCTTATTGGCTGAATATAGACTATCGTTTTTTAAAGATATATACAATTTCAAGGCAATTATTGACGTTGTGCTTTCTCTGAAATAATTGTATAGATTATTATATATTATTATTATTATTATTATTATATATAGTGAAAAAAAACGTGATTTACGAAGTTTAACAGATTTAGATTAACACTGAATTCAATGGGAAACAGTCACTTTTGGCATAAAATCGCAAAATGGTGGCGCCCATAGCTTGCATTAACTCATAGAAAAGTGTTGACCCCTTGCACAGAACAGACAGCTACTGTACTGCTACTCTTCAAAGAGGACCTACAGTATTAGGCTCATTTCACTGTTCACCTTTTACACCTTGGCTGTATCATAAGGCCTACAAAACCAGAAAAACATTCCCTTCAATTTAAATGAAACTCTTTGTTTTCAGCATAGTAAAATGTTCTGGTCTCACAAGTGTCATGATTTGTTAACTATAAGATAGGCACCAGATGCTGAACTTTCTCATATAAAATGCACTTTAACAAATGGAAATATTATTGGCAAGCAATGTGCATAATGTTACTGTACATTTAATGTTCTGAAAATATTAAAATTTTGTCTTACATTTCTCACATGTTCAAATTAGTTTTCTCAGAAAAAAAGCACTATATACAGTACAGTATTATAGGAGGGAGACATGTTAACATTACAAGACAAACATTCTGACAGGAGGGTGATTAATTATCTTTAAACATGCAGTAATAAATTAATAATGTATACAGTACACTAATGTACATATCAGGCTCATAAATAATACTTAGCAGTGTCCTTTAAACAACATGTGGTACGATAAAAATGACCCCCGGCCATTGTATTTAATAAAGGTGTCCACTACAACTGGTGCTCGACATGTTAACCCTCCGTGGCACCATTGCAATCTAAATGTGACCTGAGGGATGGTTATATGGTCTTTACGAAGACACAGCAGAACACTGGCGATAGCAACAATAATGCCTGTATGCTACTGTATGCCTGTAAGGTAACGCGTGCAAAGGAGTCATTTGCTGTATGTTGTTAACGTTGTCGTTGATTTTCCCCCATTTCAATTCAAAGGACAACATTATCAGAGGATAATCACAGTTTTTCTCTCTGACCTACAGTACATAGACACGCGTGGCTAAACCTGTATGTGAATAAACACATTTTATAAAACTTATTTTAGATTTTTAGATTCCTGTTGAAAAAATTAACAATGGCCCCTGACAGTCAAATGAACACAGATTGGGAGCTGATGTGCGTGCAGCCAGATGGCTTGCTCACTCACACTGCAGGCTGGCAGTGCAGATGAGGACGGCGCCTGTTCCAGAGCGGATTTAGGAGAATCTAGGCCAGAGAGCGCACGGCTGCTCTCACAGACTAGCCGCCGGTGCTGTCATGTTTTGGTGCACATCTTCTATTTGAGGAGGAGCATGTGCGTGCGCGCGTGTATGTACTGTGTGTGTGTGTGTGTGTGTGTGTGTGTGTGTGTGTGAGAGAGTGAGTTTGCAGTAACTGCAAGAAGGGGAATGCCTAGCTACTGTACTGTAGATGAAGGGAGCGGAGACATCTCAGTGCTGTATAAACATGCTTGTGCATTCCAAATGCGTTACTTATGTACCGTTCTCTTGTCATCTACGGACTAAGGACATACTAGCCTAGTAATAGGATTAGCTGTGGTAGTAGTAATTGAGAAACTACAATATTTACCTAAATCAGCGCTGAATATGTTAAGGTAGATTTACTTAAATAAATGTATGGAGACTTCTTCAAACATTTTTTCCACAGGCATTCAAAATGCAACTTTTAGTGCTAGTCATTATTCAAAAGCCAAGCCTCCATCTGGAAAGTGGCAAACTTGGCTGTTTTCCTGGTGTTGCTGTGGAGCAAAACTGGGTCTGTGTGAAATTGCAGGACTTATGATATACGGCCAAGGTGTAAATTTGTCTGGCTTCCATGATCATTTTCTTTGCAGTCTCACTTTCGCCAATGAGGAAAGGTAAAAGTGAACGAAGAAAAAAAAAAAGACTTTCAGATACTTTTCAGATTGTAGATGTGTTTTTATGGATATATTAGCCTATATATTGTGTGAGGGCAGATTGAAGTCATGTCATTTTGGTGTTTCAGAGTGAATTCAGGTAACGCATTAAACTATTTGACCATCACAAATCCCCTCATAACAAACGGAGTGATTTCACTCAAATCAACCTTTAGCCTTTCCTCCAGAGTACTGTAATTATGCCAAACTACCGGTGCTGCCTAAGTAATTACCACACTGAGATGAGATTTTTTTTTACGTTCCTGTTTCTACTGATATGGGCAGTAAAGTTAAGTTTTGGATCCTCAATAACCGCTATCCTTCCTTGTAGCAACCTTTTTATTCTAAAAGAAACCGAAATGAATTATGTTTGATAAACATACGCATGTTTAACTTTCATACATTGAACTACATTAAAATACACAGTATTACAGTAAATATGATATAATAAAGCAATTGTATAAAGCTTTTAACCATTTTTCTATGACTAATAAGACCTAATGTACTTTTACAAAAGATGAGATAAGGATTAAAACTTTGCCATCCATAATTATTTTTTTATATGGCAGCATTATTAAGAAACCACCACAACAGAAGATTCATATTAATTATAAACTGGGATAGTTGTTAATATTTCTCTGCTCTCAAAGCCAGCAGTCTGTGAGAATGGCTTTAAGTGCCAGACAACACCTTCTGTTTCAATCAATGGCCATCCTCCTCACAATCCTTTACACGAGCCATGCTGCTCGGCTACATACTGTACAGGACCAGCCTCAGATGCCCATGAGGAATTCTCTCTCAGAAAACTAACTCTTAACTCGTAATTCTTTTTTATTCTGTTGCAACCTCATTATCTCTGTGATTGTAAAAGGGCTGCAGATGCTTTGAGCATCTCCCAGGAATTGAGTTTATTTTTGAGATTAACATTAAGATGAATTAGAAATGAAAAATGCTACAACGCAAGGTAACAAACGCAAGCTCTTATGTTTCTGTTTGTTTTCAAAGCAAATTAAATGGAACTGTAGTGCAGAGAATAAATTAGGAACATGTGCATGTGTGCTCTTACTGTGAATATCAAAGACTTGAATTGGGTTATTCCTAATGAGAAAACATACCTCCTCAGACAGAGAAGTTCTGTTAGTTTGCCCAAGATACAGAGTGCTGTAGGATGAAAGAGAAAAATAATAGTTTTTACAACATTTTTAAAGACTCACGCATCCTGCCAACTAATAATAAGACACTGGTTAAAAAGTTTGCTAAAATGTAAATGTTTTGATTTATTTCCAATTTATTTTCATTTGCATTTTTTTCGTCTTTACATACTACTTTACTTCTTTCAACTTTATCGCCATCACAAATTAATCAAAATTGCTTCTTACAAAAATATGTAGATGGTACCTTTGCGATTTCACATCTACAAAGGAATCTACGTGTAAAATATACTATAAAGGCCGTTGCACACTGCACGCGGAGATGAAGCAAGGCTGAAGCGGACCACTTCCGCTTTGGATCCGCTTTAGATCCGCTCTCATGTTAATCAATGAGTCTTTGCACACTGCAAGTGAGGCCGAAGCTGCTCGCCGAGCCAAGGCGGACCCAGCACTTTTCTTTCCGCCTGGAGTCTATTTTTTCCACCTCGCCTTGCGTTTTTGAAGCGCTTTTGCTTAGGTCGTAGGCTATATTTATTTAATAAAAGAAAACAGTTTGCTTGTTTCTTAGCCACACCCCCATGCCTACCATTTCCTCGAGTAAACGTCCTAAAATATAACTTTGTTGCTCGCCTGAATTCTTGTCATATGTTCATATATTTGTGATACACATTAAACATTTACTGACCTACAGCAAGCATATGAACATGCTCATGCTGCACCATCCATGCCGTGCAACGAGTAGACTATCATGACCAACTGACTGAGAGTGCTGGTGGGTCGAGATAAAATCCTCCAGCAGTGTGCAAAACATAGCGGAGAAGCAGTCCCGAAAACGCAAGCCCTTGATAAGCTCCGCTTGCAGTGTGCAATGGCCTTAACCGCCAAAATTGGTGTTCTTTTTTCATTGTTATATAGTATTTTAATTCTAAAGGCCTCAAATCACTCAAAGTAACATTTCCTTTTGCAGTTTCACACAATACAAAGTGAGGAGGTCTCTTTGAAAACTGACCCTTTCATCCCCAACTCCACCTATTAAATGAACAGGCAGCATTGGTAGACTGGAGAGTTTGTTGTTGGACAATGAAATGTACTGAGGAACACTGACTGTTTCTCTGATATACATGAAATATCTCTCAAACATAGAGGATAAAAAGGGGGAAAACACTGGTGAAAAATAGTTTTATTCAGGCCATTTCAAATTTATGCTGTTGTTGAATTTACACATCCAGTTGCACCGTGATCTTAGCAGGCGAGGTATTTTTGGATTATAAAAAGGTAAATTACTCTCTCATATAGAGGAAGATGTGATTTTTACTCTCAGTGGAAAAGCAGAAGACTTTTGTTTCATACAAGCTTCTGTGGATAGGGTGTATAACCGCCATCTTAAATTCACACGCAGTGCCTAAAAACGCATTGGAAAAAAAGCCGCACTGCTTGTATCTTTTTTTCAAGGGGTTAGGAATGGGGTTGTGGCAGCTTCAAAATTAAAACCGACAGAGCTGAAAACGCTGTAGCAGGACCATGATCATCCTATAATGTTTCTAATATCACTAATATAAAACACAGTGCATCAAGCCACCATTACTTTACCTGTTTTATCAAGGAAATATCCACTTCAGGTCACATTACTCCCAGTTTTCTTGACCCATAACTATTAACTATTAACTATTTTATACATGGTGGCAGAGGTGGTCAAAATATAAAACTTGAGGTATAATTTAAATAGTTTTTATCCATGTTTTATCCAAGTATGGAACATGCTTTTAGATTGATTTTATATTTATGTGGAGTCAGCGTTGCTGAAGAAAGATTGTTAGTATTTGAACTAGATTTTTAATGCCATTCAACTGTAAAGGTAGCCCTCCTAAAAAATGCCTTTCTATGCTCTTGTTCTTTGAGAAATGATCTGGTCAATAATAATAATTCAAAACCTTTTTAATTTTTTATTACTGGCATAGAAAGTCTTACAGTATCCCCATCCCTTCTGTTAGATGTAAAGCAACGTGTGTGCGTTGGTGTGCACACAACCAATCACAGGTAACATGTACATTACATGTAAAGGACAAATCCACTATTCTGCTCTCCTGTCGCTTCCGCTAGGCTTTAGATTAGTTATATGCTTGAACAGGAGACTTAATACAGTACTGTAGATGCTGTCTGAAATGGTGTGAAAATGATTTCCCAAGTATATGCAAATGCAAAGTATACAAGTATAGATTTTTCTTTTCAAATGTAAATGTCAAGTGGAAAAAATTGTGACAACCACATTTTAGTAGAGTAACAAAGTTGCTGTGTATTGTTGGAAAAACAACTCTTTCCTCAGAGCCATAAGGTGTTCCCTCAGAAGCTCTGCCCTCCCACATTGGATACACATTGCCAAGGTTAGGATAGTGTTGTGTGGTGCAGTCAGTACCACTTGGTTTGTGTTCCCATTTAGAGAGCCAGCCTGGGCTGTGTAGAAAGAAACACAGAATGAACAGCTAGTGGACATTGTTTAAATGTTTAAATGTTATATGTTTTAAAATGCCCTCTTGGCCAGTTCTCTTTTGTAGAATAGTTTAATCCCAATGAGTCTTTTACTTGGTTAAATAAAGATGTATATACATCTCTGTTACGCTTGCCATCTAGTTGGTTGTATCATGTTATATGCATCCTCGAGCCAGATAAACACCATAAAATGATCGGAGGAAGGTTTACTGTATAGTAAGGGATATAGGACTAAAGTTACATACTGTACTGTATATGATCGTGACATTACACTAAGAGACAAGGATGATGGTCCTTATTAACTGTACTAATACTAATAGCTAGCAACCCATAGCTACCTATTACCGTAACTAATAGCTAGCAACCCATAGCTACCTATTACCGTAACTAATAGCTAGCAACCCATAGCTACTGCAGCCTGAGTTATGTGAAGGGCATGCAATTTCAAACCAAAATAACATTATTGTAATGCTGGCGCAAGGGTACTATACTTCCAGAGATAAACCGGGAAGTGTACCCTTAATACATTTTAGACTATATATATATATATATATATATATATATATACAATCGTTGTTGACAAATAGGTTACTTATCCGTTGTTCCAGGATGTTATTTTCAGCTTGTCACTCTCCCATCTAGAGAGGCATCAGTCTTCATTTCCCCCGTCATCCCAGCACATGTTCAATTTACAACACGTTAATCTCACTCAGCTACACATCATTCTCTCTGGTCTCGTCCCTTGGGCTACCACAATACAGCAGGATCTACTTGCCAAAATGTTGTGTGGCTGCAGCACTACAGTAACCTTTGAACAATAATGTATAACCGTTGTCTGTGATCATTGCTTATACTGTACCAGCATGCTATCAACCGACCACAATAGAGTGACACCGTTACCCCACATCTAAGCTAACAGTCATTGCAGCTTCGCAGCAAGACAATTATAAACTAGTGAGCTAACCTTTTGATAAGCCCCTGGGCCAGTGTAAATTAAAGGCATTAAATCATGATTTTGTGTGGTGCAGAGGTGCTTATGGAGACATCCCCTTCACAGTCTAGTGGTCAGGGTGGAGGTTTTGAGGTGTTTGGTGAGGACAGGTCATCCCACAGCAGTGACGGATTGCTTTCATCAAGGGGCCCATGAGCCACTGGGGAAATGGACATAGAGCCTACTGCCAGAGGAGCTGATATTTATCTACCAGCAGCCTGCCAGGCAGGACCAGAGGAGGGAGAAACAACAAGGAAGAGATACAGTAGAAACAAAGTAGACTATCTGCACAACCTCTGCATAGACCCCTGATATCACACGTGTTTCCTGATCAGCTGGGAGTATTTGCCTGAGCACTGATTGGGCAGCAATTCAGGGATTGAGCTGGAAGCTGGGTGTGATTTCATCAGAGGATTAGACGTAGAGGGCCCTGTCTTACACCTGGCCCAAGGTGTCTGTGTAGGTGCAACTGTGCAGCTGTCATTTCCCCGTCAGAGGCCACGTTGTTTAAATAACAAATGCACTTTTATGGTTTTATGATGAGGTGTGGTCAGAAGATATGCTTCAGAGTAATGAGTAAGGGGAAGCTACATCATAATGCAGTGGAGTCAAATGTACAATATTTGTCTTTCAAATGTAGTGGAGTAAAAGTAAGGTCAAACACATTTATATAATATATACATGTTTTGGAAACTTGAATATGTACTTAATGTTTCTGTGTTTTACATATTATATAAAAAACTGAAAAATTAAGTACAAAATTAAAATTAAGTAGTTGGCTACTCAAGTAAATTACATTAAAGTACTTCAATACTGTCCACTCCATGGGCCACTGCTTTGCTATCTTGAGGCAGTGGAAACCGATCGCATGATTGACCAACAAAAACATGGTCTGAAGTCAATGGTGCAGTATTTTTGCTTTATCAAGATAGTGGCTAATACTGTATGTGCCTACTGTACATAGGTGGGTGCACAACGTGCAATATACACGTGTTTCACACAGGAACATGCAGCCATTCACATACATGAAAAGGATGACAAATTAGGGGCACAATGTAAATTATTATTGTGAACATATTTCAGGGAATTTGATGGAATCCTGCTGTTGCCATTGGAATAACAATCCACCAAGGTGCAAGCACACTTTGGTGTTAAAAGTAATGGAAGTTGACACTGATGGGTTTCTTGCATGTTATGCCTAAAACACACCCTTGACTAATGAGGATAGTTAGGTGCAACCCTTTTGAACCATGCGCCTGGCAATGTGACCATTTATTTCAGCCGTTAAACTTTTGTTTTTGATTGTTCAAACAGGGCACCTATAGTGGAGGAGCACCACAAGTTCGCAGTTTGTTAGCCCTTGCTATACGATGATGGACAGATGGTTCATCCAATCACCTGCCAAGTAAGTATATTTCAATCATTTGGATGGATGGCAATATTTTGTTTTATTTGACAGAAAACTAATGTAGCACTGTGCCACCTGATGTTGACTGACACAATGTCACTGTGCGGTGCCAACATACCCAACATACCCATGCATTAGCAAATACACTTAGGCAAGAGAAAAAACAACTTGTGCCCAACTAAATTGACACTACGCATGCGTCAACGCTACTGTTGACCTTGCGCAGTCTGGAAACTGGAGCCCGGAATGACATATTATACTGGGCCTACAGAAATAAAGTCCTGAGGGTTCAGTGGTATTGTCTCTGTACAGTAGTCTACTGTTACAGTATAACAATCCCACTGAAACAGTAATTGGCGTTCTTATCCATTGTGCAAATGAAGTATAGTTTGTGAGCCATGGTACCCCTAATCCAGACCCCCTAGTTCAGACCTCCTGCTGTACGCGTGATGCTGTAATGTAATTAAATTGATATGTTAACACTTCACACCTCTCCTCACTGCCTTGTTTTTATTAGTATTGCTGGTGTTGTTGTTTGCATATGATATTCTACTCATTTTAAGTGTACTGTAAGGGCTCTCATGTCAGTAACACAGAGGTTATCTGAGTTAAGACAAAGCTCATTACTAACATGAACTTCAAAAGCCTGATCGCTGCACTGTACTTGCAGTGGTTGACAGGGGAAAATTGTGTCTCATGTGGACAGTGTGTTTTCTTTCCATCCTGATGTTGATCACAATTCTACTATGTATCTGAGACCAGTGAGCTGCTGGTACTGTTGGAATCCAGGTGTGGACACATACTGGCCAGCATAACAATGATGGATGGTTCAGGGAAATACTGGTAAAACAGGACCAGGTTAGTATATCTGTTCACTTCACAACTGCTTTACAGAAGAGCCTGACTATTACTAGAATACTAAATAATAAAAAGCATTTTCCCACATCCCATATTTTAGCAACTAAATCTGAATGTGATGTAAACATACACTACCCTAAAGGACTATTAGGAACACCATAGTAATACTGTGTTTGACCCCCTTTCGCCTTCAGAACTGCCTTAATTCTACGTGGCATTGATTCAACAAGGTGCTGAAA
>JAODTR010004194.1:0-33542 GCA_025399935.1 Amblyopsis rosae | reverse complement strand
CCACACTGGCCTGGGAACGCCTCGGGATCCCCCAGTCAGAGCTTTCCAATGTGGCTCGGGAAAGGGAAGTTTGGGGTGCCCTGCTGGAGCTGCTGCCCCCACGACCCGACTCTGGATAAGCGGATGAGGATGGATGGTTTATGGACATATGTTTGGAATGTTCCCCTCTGCTTAAACCTAAATGGTTATACATTATAGGCTCATTTGTCATCTTTGTGCTATAGGACATTTCCTTGGACCTGGGACTCAAGTGGTGTCTGTCAGTGTTACTTCCTCAGACCTGGGATTCCTGTGGCATCTGTTAAAGCTACAATTGACAGACTAACTTACAAAACGCTTTAAATCTTTCCGATGTGTTAGTTCTTATAATGGCTTTTAAGTTGTGAATGCCACCCAATAACAAATTATGTTGCATAAGAAGGAAATGTGGTCCAGGATGTTTTATAATATTGATACCGGTAGTAATAATGTGATGGATGATAGTGATGTACATAACCAATGTCTAAAACTTTGTCCTAAAAATAAACTAACTTTCATTACAACACTTCATATGTACAGATTATTCTGGGAAGGAATACTCCAAATCAGTAGTGGCATTTTACAACTGATACTGGCACATATTTTGTGAAACCTCTGATTCTTGTTGTGTAGGTTACACCCTTGCTTATTTTCTCAGGACACCTTAATACTACATAAATGTTTAATATAATGTTATACCAATTGATGACATTAGATGGCACACATCTTGAAGCTTCAACAAAAGATAGAAAAATGATACGCTATTCTACAAAAGTACAAAAGATAGACTTATTGCATAGCTGGGTTTGGGAATGGAGCTGTCATGAAAATGGAATGAAATGGAGAGGGAGCATATTTAGCTACAATATAAATGATAAGTGTTTGGGTGGAGAAGGGAAGACTAGGCTATTGAGAGGTTCAGCTCCAGCAAGCCACAGGATCTCCACATGCTTGTCCTCTGGATGACCTGCTTTCCCTGTAGTGTGGGAGATAGTGGGGTAATTATCCCACTTTAATTTTGGGGAGCTGACTGTGCAGGGTTCACAGTGACACTTGAGACCAGCGCAATTTACTGTATACCGTTTTACAAGAAGTTTCTCTTCCAAGGCCAAATGTTATAGTCTTTAGATTTTGTATGTTTCTGACCTTTTTTCTGTCTGTAGTTTTAGTTCTGTTTTGTGCTGATCTTTTATTAATGGGTTTGTTTGACGATATACAGCCTAAGTCGACCCCACCCAGATTACCTACTGTATATATCTTATAGATGTGATTAAGGCACATCGTAAATGCATATTTGTCTTCCATATGTCAAGAAAGAATAGTTAAAGCAGACATTTAGTGAATTGTAATAATTGATATACTGTAGCATATCATTTGTAGAGATCCATTAGAATGTGTGTTCCTTCTGGTTTATTACTAAACGGGTTCAAACTAAAAACCTTAGTGTAAGGATTTAGATTAGTCTAGCCTATGTTTTACAGATATGAATTTTTGAGGCTGAGATCATTAAAAAATGTTAGGTTACTGGTTGGGCAATGCTGGTTGATGTTGTCAGTCGTTGGTTGGGTCATTTGAAGGTCAGCAGAGAGGTTCATATAAAGTTCACCACTATACAGCCTATTAGGTAATTCTATCTATCGATGTGACATAGCCTAACTGAATAATGTTGCATAGTAATTAGCCAGTAGCTGGGCCTCTAACAGATAACAAACTTCTATACTAACATTGTTATGCTAAACAGCTTCACTTTTCATAACGGGTTCTCTTTACGGACTACAGATTGTAGGCGCAAATCGGTGGAAGATGAAAGTCATACCCCTGATGTCCACGCCCCGTTCCGTAAACTAATAGAAGCCTGTTCGCTCGCTCACGTTTTTATCTGCAACCGATCGAGAATCAAGCGAATATTGAATTTGTTCAACACCAACGCACAACGAAAGAATCTAGACGATACGTCATGTTTGACTATATGGATTTCCTAGCAGTTGGTCCTGGAGAAAGTGTGGATTTCTATACGTCGACTCCTTGCATGTTCCAGGATCAGGAGCAGTCTTCTGAAGAACGCTTCACCGAGGCAGACTGGAAAATCCATCAAACCTCAGAATGTAGGTTTATAATGGAATCATTTTGCCATACAGCGCTTTGTGTTTGCAGTGCATCACAATTATTGTGTTTTCTTTGGTGCTGCTAATTGGCACAACAAAGGAGAAGATATAGACGCAAATAGGCTACATTGTTTTTAATCCAATGCGACGGCTAAACATCAGAAGAAAGCAGTAGACCTAGAGCCTACTAGAAGACTCGGCCTATATGTATTTGGTGATTTTTAAGATATTGATGTTTCATATTCTGTCACCAATACACAGCATATGCAGTCCAGTAGTCTAATTACACTTGTCCTTATAGGCCTCTGTGTTGCATTTTGCATAAAATGGTCTATAGTCTACATATTTATGTTATCAAATTAGTTTTTCAATTTTTGTCATTGTTGCTTTTTGAACTGTCACTCTACGGGAGTAAACGACAGTGTTTTGGGCTTAGTGTTAGCCTAGAGATTGTGAACCCCGCGGGTTCACAGGAAGGTCGCCAGTTTACCAGATCAGAGCCAGACTGTTAAATGGCCCACAAGTTGTTTTCAAGTTGTACTGCAAATAATATATTTCTAATGTTCTGCGACTGCAACTACTGACAGTATGTATGGCCTACTACTAAAACTGACAGACCTACATTGTAAAATAGCGTTTCAATATACAAAATTAAGCTATTTATAATCAAACCAAGCTCAAACCACATAATTATGTGAAACAATGTTAATACCACACACACACACACACACACACACACACACACACACACACACACACATATAGCCTAATGCCGTAATGTATCTCAGTCATGTAGGCCTAACACACTCCATATGGGCTATTTATTCATATAGGCTTGTGGCATGTGCTTGCATTGTTTTGCATTTGGACAGTTCTGGCTAATGTGGGGGCTGGCCCTGTTTGACCCAGGCAGCAATAACAGTTCAACCAGAGGCCACCGGTTCAAGGGGACAGTGATAAGCAATTTTCCTCGTTTTATCTCTTAGCAAAATGGCTTTTTGTTTTATGTCAACACCACTGAGTGCTGGAAAGGCAGAGGTGATAGGGAGCCAGCAAGAAACCACATCCCACACACATGGGGGCCCTTTCCACCTCTGTGTGGGGATACAATGTTTTGATTGTGTGGGACAATGTGAAATGATGGCTGGTAGAATATCTTAGCTTTTTAAACCGCAACAATAACTCACCCTTTGCTGTCAAATATGAGAAAACTGTTTTGGGGTTTATTTTCAGTGTTGGGCAAGTTACTAGTTACTTATTACTCCTTCAAAAGTAATAATATTACTTTAATTGTTACTGGGTATTAAGTAAAGTAAGTAATTAGTTACATTACTAGTTGCATCTGACCCTATTATCATGGAAGCTCATTTTCTAGATTTAACTTGAAGTTTTAGTCTGTTAGGATTTAATAATGCTCTAAGTATGTTTAGCTAAGCATACTTCTTGTGTACATAGTGATATTGAAATAAAATATAAGTTTATAGAAAATATGCATTTCTTAAGGGGAAAGTCTTACCCCATGCTACCATATCTTAAATGAAAGACTATTTGATTTTGCAATCTGGAGTAATTGAGAATACTGTAATACTGTTGAAGAGCCATCTCTCAGCTTCTGAAAGTAATACAGTTTGAGAGACAATTGATTGCTGGAAAATATCTATCTGAAAACACTGTTAAAAATAATTTAGGCTTTAGCATGTTATACAACTACAAATTCAGATAATACAAAGCAAACTACTGCTTTAAAATTCCCCCACATTTGTAGTGTTTCAGAGGCCACATTACTTTGAAAACAGTGGTTACTGGCAGCAAGATAGCTACAGCTATTACTACGGCACTTCCAAGTCTTGCTTTGTCTTCAGGCTACCACCATGGCATCAGTCAGGGTAACATCCAGTCTACCTGTGCAAAGCATTTTCCCTCTGTGCCCTAACCCCTTGTGTAACCTTGGTAACATGTTTTAGCAGCAGTTGAAAGCCACAGCTCCAACTCCAGCTCGGAGGACCAGTTTCCCAGTCCCCTCTCCCCCCCGCCCCCACCTCGCAACTATAAGCCCTGCTTTGTATGTCAAGACAAGTCCTCGGGCTACCACTATGGTGTCAGTGCCTGTGAGGGCTGCAAGGTAAGATGCCAGGGTAACGCTCCATCTGACTGTGGTACCCACTTACTGGTAGGCTATGTCATGTCAAGGTGAACACTATGTCCCCTCTGGGCACCAAGATGATATTACAACACAGAACAACATTATATAGGATGTATTTATTGTGCTTTTTTGTATAAGATAATGTATTTAGCCCTACTAATGTGTCCTTTATCAAATACAGCTTCATGTTGAGAGGGAAGAGTTTCTATATTTTTTTTCTATTTCTATTTTCCATATTTCAGTATATTAATAGGGAAGTCAATATACTGTAGAATTAATTATTTGAAATATTATTCAAAATAAAAACACAAAAAATCCATTTTGAATTAACAAGTATGAATTCATAGCACAAGGTATACATGATACTCAGTAATCAGTTTAGAACAATGACATACAGTAACTATACATTTTAAATGAGATGAAATAGAAAGTGGAATTTAAAGTCAATATTCAAGAATGTAGAAATGAAATGAAACTAGTTATGATATAATGTAAATACACGCATTAGCAGATAGCGGATGGCTAATCAATCATTCATTTATTAGTTGCAGCTGTGTTTACCCTGTTAGTATATGCCTGTAAAAGGATCCATCCACTGATCTGTAGATAGGCAGTATTATCTTATTGGGCAATATTGTCAATGTCCTCTTGCAATGTGATTTGTTGATTAAGTTCAATTGAAAACAAGTGGTCAATAGATTCAGTACAGTAGTACATTATACGGTACGATAATAATGAGATTTTCATAGTTTTGAAACACATATAAATATATTATGTAAATATTAGTCCCTCCCTTCCAGGGCTTCTTCCGTCGCAGTGTGCAAAAGAACATGGCATACACATGCCACCGTGACAGGAACTGTACGATCAGCAAGATCACCAGGAACCGATGTCAGTACTGTCGAATCCAGAAGTGTTTATCTGTGGGCATGTCTAAGGAGTGTAAGTGTTGATGTAGCTTCAAAGTGAGCCATGCCGTATCACCATATGGTGTGCCATTACGGATGTTATTTGAATTGTGAATTAAGTTTAAACAATACAAATAGTACAGGGCAGACCATCTCTTTGACTAATTGGCTTTCTAATTTAATCAGGTTTCTATTCACAAACTTGTTTGAAAACCTGAAGTTTATTAAAGCCTCAATGAGCGTGTTTTAATATAATTGGAATGTTGGAATATGAATTGCATCAAGCAAGAGCCAAAAGCAAGAGCCAGAAGTGGTGAATTCAGCTAAATCCAGTGACCTAGATACTAAAACCTGTGACATGGGGGAGGGGTGTGCAATAGTAATATGGGGGAGGGGTGGGCATTAGTTACCAATGCCTAGACATTACAGTACCTATTACATAAATCCATCTCATGTAGTAGTAATGTGATCTTACCTAAATGGTTTACACAGTAGAAAGGCATGACACATTCCGACATCAGAACCAGAGATGCAAAAATATTAGCCTGGAAATGTTGCCTTTATTCTGTAGTGACAAGGAATAATGTTTAAATAATAATGAATTAATTGTATAGAATAGTAATAGAAGTTATTAGAAGTATATGCAACAGTTTTCAGTTCTTTTCGTGACAGCCATGTTTACATTTGAAACAATCAATATGTATTCAACTACCCAGAGGTTATGTCAAACCTTTTGCCTTGTCCAGCTGTGAGAAATGACAGGAACAGCCGGAGGAAGCAGAAGGAGATGGTACAGATGACCATTATAGAAACCTATGAGCTGACAGCAGAACTTGGCCTCATAGTGGAGAAGATCTGTAGAGCTCACAGAGAGACCTTCCCCTCACTCTGCCAGCTGGGGAAATACACCACCGTGAGTGTGAAATGATGATTTAAATATTCAAGCATGCATCACTAACATGATGTTCTTATCACGTAGACAGTAAAAAAAACCACCTCAATGTGCTACGTTACAACAATGGAAAAAGAGAGAGAGAAAACAGTCACAGTCGCTCTTTAGTGTTTTGCCTCATAGATCATGTTTTATATGGTGAGTTATCATATTCATGTAATTACCATCAATGGTCTGAATGTTCCGCCTGGAAGTATGATGTACGTAAATTACAGAAATGTACATGACAAATGCCCTGATTACATCAGTGTGATGCTGTTGAGAGTGGAATTGTCATGTACACTGTAATTTTGGTTTATTGAGTCATACTGTAAGTACAGTAGTAACTATTACTCAACTTTGAAAAAATGTAACACAATTGCACACATATTCACTATTTCAATATTCACTACATAGTAGTACATAGTTTTATATAGTGCACTAATAAGACAACTGGACTGAATTCGGACATGATTAAGTGACTATTTACACTGCGAAACGGTAAACTCAACAACAAACTGTAGTAACCTGAGAATACAGTTAGCAATACCTGAGAAGCTAAGAAGCTTTGCAAATGCCGTAGATTTTAAGAAGCAAATGTATTTAAGAAACTTAAGGTACTAAATAAATAAATGGATATGAACAACTGATATTTTCCAGTCCAGCACCTACTGCAAATGTCTGAGGGAGGGCACAGCTTTTAACTCCTTTTATTTTCTTTGTGTTCTCCCTTTCTATTCCACAACAGAATTCAAGTTCTGACCACAGAATCCAGCTGGACCTGAGTCTGTGGGATAAGTTCAGTGATTTGTCCACCAAGTGTATCATTAAAGTGGTTGAGTTCGCCAAGCGAGTGCCAGGTTTCACTGGCCTGACAATCACTGACCAGATC
This sequence comes from Amblyopsis rosae, assembly GCA_025399935.1. NCBI lineage: Eukaryota > Metazoa > Chordata > Actinopteri > Percopsiformes > Amblyopsidae > Amblyopsis > Amblyopsis rosae. The sequence continues at coordinate 26,545 of JAODTR010004194.1, read as the reverse complement.
ACCCTGCTCAAAGCTGCATGCCTGGACATCTTGGTGCGTCTGTGGAGAGTATATACATTATATTAGATACAGCAGTGGCAATGTTAACTCTAGGGTGGAAATGTATCTACAGTATGTAGCTAAAAATAGCAACATAGAAGTGCTCTTTAACTATCTACAGTACATTTCATAACATTTCAATATCATGTTTATCATTTTGGAAGAAAAAATGTTTTAAAACATAAAAAAAAATGTAATTGCTTTCTTTGCTTTCTAACTGTTAACTGACCTACTTGCTTTGTTCTGTTAAACCCATGAGTTAAGAAAAATCTGTCACTTCATGGTCAACCATCTTTGTCTGAAATTGTTTTCTGACTGGCACTGGAATATAGGCTCAAACTTTTTATGACAGTAGTTCAGTATGCATATATTGTGCATTATTAAATAATGTTTTAATATTTGTTTTCTTATCATAATATTATGCATACATTTTCGCTTTATTCTTCCAGTTTATCCTAGTCTAGAGTTAAATGTAGGGTTAGTTTTCTGCTGGGAATTATGAAGATGTTTGAGCTTATTATGTTGTATACATTTTGGCTTTGTTTAAAATCTTGTGTGATTTTAGGTGATACCATTCTCTTTGAACAATGCCTTTTGTATAGGTCTTTATAACTTGGTTTGTTTGTCTTTTGTAGATCTTGAGGATCTGTGCACGCTATACTCCTGACCAGGACACCATGACCTTCTCAGATGGGTTGACCTTGAGCCGAACTCAGATCCACAATGCTGGGTTTGGACCACTCACAGACCAAGTTTTCACGTTTGCAGGTCAACTGTTGCCCCTGGAAATGGACGAAACAGAGAGTGGACTCTTAAGCGCCATCTGCCTGGTCTCTGGAGGTATGGCATCTAGAATTTGAGATTTCTTTAAAAAATATATATATATATAATATACCAGCACATTTTTTTCTTCACCTTGGTGTGTTTAGCCATTTATTTGTAACCAACCATCTAAGTCATCAAACCTTTACTATGCTTTCATGTAGAACACAAGGTTCTAGATTTTTAAATATATAGGATTATGTAATATACCAGAGCCTAAATACAACATCCTTCCATTAAAACATTAAAGGTCCACCAAGCGATAAATAAGACCAAAAATAATGTGCGTACTCATACTGTATACCTTTATAGACCAAACACGTTCATGACTGCTGTAAACAACATAAACTACAAAACAAGAAAATTCAACCATGCCGATGTTATTACAGCTTTGAAAGGATCAGTTTTTTGACATCTCCTGGCTAGTCATCGCCTCATTATGGAAACATTACAGCCATAGTTTCAGACACAAACTGGACACAAATGGAGTAGTGCACCTAAAACATCGTAATAACTTCAAAACCTCATAGCGCTACTGTTCCTCTCTCGTATAACAGACCGCCAGGACCTGGAGGAACCATCTAAAGTGGATGTCCTTCAGGAACCCTTGCTGGAGGCACTGAAGATCTACTCCCGCAAACGTCGTCCCAGCATGCCCTTGATGTTCCCCAAAGCCCTCATGAAGATCACAGACCTGCGCAGCATCAGTGCTAAAGGTAGTAAAGGAGGGCGTTTAACGCCATCTTGTTTATGTCCTGCAACTCACATTGTGTATATCATGTGTTGTTGAGCTGTGGAGCCCACAGTGGGTCAGTCATTATTTCAGTTTGTTCTCAGAATAGATTTACACGGTACAATGCATGTGGTGATTTTCCTTTTCCTTTTAATATAACTCAGGATGCATTCACACCCTGCTCTGCATTTCCCATAGGAGCTGAACGGGTGCTTACATTGAAGATGGAGATCCCGGGCTCCATGCCTCCTTTGATCCAGGAAATGCTGCAAGACCTGGATAACTTGGAGGAAAAGCAGAGGAATCGTTCCTAGGAGACGTTACTAGGACACTAGTTATTCTAGACCCTGGTATCTGTCTCTCATCCCACCCCTCATACACACACACACACACACACACACACACACACACAAGAAAATATGTAATCCAGTGGGTGATGCACCTCAACTTTTGGTTTAACAAGCCTGTCATGGAATTAATAAGTTTGAATATGTTGGAAGACAATGATGCTTATATATGCATAAATGTTTTTCTGAGTAAGATGATGGAAAAGTAGGGCTGTCAGACACGATAACATTTTAATAGTACTCTTTACGTAATTGCGATGAATAAATTGCATATTTCTACCTGTTCATAATTTAATTCAAGTGTTTATTTTAAGATATATTTTATGATACAAGATATGCCATCTTTATGCAAATGTTTATATTTGCATAAATATTTTTGTGTATTTATTTAAAATTAAAAAATAATCTTTTTTATATATATATATATATTTGCATAAAGCTGGCATATCTTGGTATAAATATATAGAAAATATAAAAATATAAATATGTGATTTATTAATCACAATTGATTACATAAAGTGTGCATTTAAACATTTTAATTGTGTCTGACAGCCTTATTAAAAGTTAAGGACAGTAGTCATTAATTATAATGGTAAATTATCACAAAATATGAAAATGTATTTGTAAAATTGTGTTATGTTGTAAACATACACAGAAGTGACGTGTGATTTGGGATAAGTCTGGAAACTACGACACAATGCCTGGGTCTGACCAGGCAGAGACACGTATCGCAATATTACAATTTAAGTTAACCAACCGACACTGCTGCCTGGTTTTGACTGACACGCCCTCTTCTGCACCCCCACCATAGAACGATATTGCCCCCCCACGCCTATGTTTGCATGTGTGATGTCACGACAAGCTGCTAAATTAGCAAATGCGCACAGGCGAGAGAAAAACAACTGCGCCAATCCACTACATCTGTTTTAGTGCTGACCAGCCTTGCTCCATCTGGAAACTAGAGCCCCTAATGATGTTGGGTACTAAAATCGTTTATTGGACTGTAAAAGCATGGACACTTATAGAGAGGGGGTCATTTGCTTTGTTGTAAAACTCAGGTGTGTCACTCCCTGCTGATCCCAACATGGCAGTAATGATGTATCACAGTAATGCTGTATCTTACCTCATTAAATAATGATATCTAGCATTAGGCCATCAATGTATGGAAAAGGTTTGTGAGCTTTTAACCGTACAGTGATATGCAGACTACATAACAAATACAGAGGACAGACCTTTTTTAACAAAGCATAGACACACATGATCAAGAGAGCAGTATACTATACACAGTGTAAGCTGTATTAGCTCACCACTCATTAAGCGAGGCAGTTAAATGTTTCATATCCATTATTATTTACATGTAATTATTATATATTATCATACAGGGCCAACAGGAGAGCAATTTACAAATACACATTTTTCACTTCATTAAGACCACAAGACACATAATCACAGAGAATGAATTGGAAAAAGCTTGTGCACTAAGTGTACCATCTACAATTAAGTTAATTACACAATTATGATGATGATACAAAGCACTGGTAGACAGCTGTTTTATTCGTTTTTTAATTATAAGTACTGTACTGCACTCTCTATCAGGCCTGTGTAGAAAACAAACTGTAACAACTAATGTATGTATCTGATTCAACATGGAATGATGCTTGTCTTTACAAAAATATTCAATAGTATAATTTGTTCATGATATTACTGTATTGGTAATATTGCTGTAATAAATGTGTGTTGAATTGAGGAATTACATTGCAGCTCAACAAACATGCCTGCGTATACTTAGAACTACTTGTATTTCTGCACAACAATGTGACATTTAATGGTTGCATAAATTACATGTAGGATATTTACTTTGCATATTTTTTCAGCATACATTTTAACATTTCACATTGTAATAAAGTTTTTTTTTTCATATATTACGTATGTACATAGACATTTCTATACTTGACTAGACTTTACAGTGACATAAATATTGATTCAAGTGTAATCCCATGTTGTGAAGTTAAACAGTTGATCCATTTACTCCTGAGAAAGTGAGAAAGTGCCCGCGTAGAAAACCAGGAAACGGCAAAACCACTCCAACCTTATACATACCAAGCAGCAAAACTCCCCACACTAATGCATACGAGTGTGTTGGAAATTCCTTTATAGGTTGGGCATGAGAACCTTTTGATAGCAAAGGTATCCCTAGTCATGAAAGGTGTCTGACTCATGAGCGCTAATGATGAGGGTAGTCATTTCTTAAACCTGGAGCTGCTGTTGACAGCTTCCTGGTCAGTCCTAAAACAAAACACATATGAAACACATCTTCATATTATAGACATCTAAATTGTTAAAAGCTGTCACAATAAAATTCTAAAAAGCCTTTTGTAGCCTGTAGAAGTAGCCCAAGATCACCAGCTCAGCTCAGTGTCACACCATGATTACCCTTAATGTGTTCACCTGTAAACACCACCAGGTGTTACCCCGGTGTGTGCATGTAACCCTTAACCTAGTGGTTGCTAAATGTCCAGAGCAGCCTCTATTGCCTTCTACCTTTGCTCTGTGTTCCAGTTTACCTTGTTTCCTGTATCTCCCACCTGTCCCGACCTCGAGCTTGCTTTTTCATTCTGGACTACCTGTCTGCTACTTTCTCAATAAATGCTGAGCTATACTATGTGTGGTGTGGTGTGTGCACTTGTCTTACCTGTATGTTGTAATATCTGTTCTCTTCTAATACTTCCTCTAGAATGCCCTGAAATATTTAACATTAAACAGTAATATGCAATATATGACATCCACAAATATCTGAAAATAAAAAGCTACATTGATTTCCTAATCCTTCAAAATATAATTGTACTTAAAACCGCTATAAAATGCCAAATTAAACTAGCGTTATCAGAACACTAATGCATACATTAGAGCCATCATGAATGTGAATTCACTGATTATGCTATACTAATTGTTCATGTCAACTTTTTTTCAAAAGCAATTAAACTTGAAACATGTTCCACTTTAAAGATGTACTGACCTGCATCTGCTGATAGGTGATGCCATCTTTCAGATGCCTGTCCCCTCCTTCATCTGTTTCAGAAAACAAGGGGAAAATAATGTGCTAGATCTAGAAAAAATGTCCAGGTGTAAAAGTGGTTGGTATACAATTAGTCTTAGCCTGCATTTGCTGTCTTTTTATCTACACAAATACAAAGCTGGTACCTAGTTTGTGAGTGAAGCTGGTGTCAGCTGCAAAGGAATGGACCATAGGCCACCAGTCAGAGCTCTGTGAACCTAAATCCATTAGCTCTGTAGAAGCCTGGAGGAGCTTTTAAGGAATAAAGTGGTGGGGAAATTACCATTTTGCTAATTTTCTCCAACGTAGTGTTGACAGATATAATTAATTATCAGACACTTGTAGTAATGTATGTTTGTTAATTTTAACTGAATGTTGTTCAGTTTATGATGCTGCTTATTAATATTGTTGAATAAAACTATTAGACTTGGGTTCTCTTGGATCTTTGACAGGTTGGTTTAGATAATATGTATTTATTTATTAGGTAAACAAACCTTGCTGAGCTCCACTTTTAGATTAAAAGGATTGCTCCCATACTGGAACAGAGACTTTTTGAATCTTTCAATCAGTCGTCGTTTAATGTCATGGTGAGAAGCTGGAGGAAGCTAGAAAAGATACAAACGAGATGCATTTAGACAAATCAGGCAACATTCTGGTATATTCATTCATTAGTCATTCATTCGTTTATTTTTTTACATCTTTTCTGGATTTGCAAATACAAGTATATAAACAAGGTTTTTAAGCTTTTAATTACCATTAGTTCAAATAAATGCATAAGAGTAAGCAAAGTTATAGATTTGAGATCTCCAGTTCTCCAGAACCACAGAAAGTGCTACCTGAGTGATGAATATTATTTTATGCAGTTGGGCCAGAAGTCTTTGAATAGGGTCATCAATTTGCCGTACTTTCTTCTGGGAGACACAGATTCCTGCAGACACTGAGATTGTACAACACATTGTCCAGCTGGCAACAACTGTGAATATAGCCAATATTTCAAAAGTCCTATACACCGACCAACTGATTCTAAAGCAGACATCAAAGCTAGTTCTTAATGTGTCAGTAGCCTACAGTAAGAGTTGGAAGGAGGAGATTTTAAAATGTATCAAGCATGTTTTAAATGTACCTGGTCTTGTTTTCATCTTTGGGCCAGCATATGCACTCCTTTCAAATAAACATATTGTTTTATGGGAAATATATATATATACATGTTATTATATGCATGATACAATAAACTTTAGGACTTTTTTTTTTTTTACAATAACTTTAACAAAATTACAAGAGCACATTTCATGACAAATCTGTGTGTTAATTAATCTACCGTATATTTATTTACTTACATAGAAAGAAGTTGGTCAGGTATAGTACAGGCATCGGAATCAGAGGGCTCTTTCAACAAAACATATATCAGGTTATGCTGATGTGGACCCAGAAACAGTTTTTCAATTTGCTTTTGATTCAAATCTAATTTGGCTAAAAGTTAGGCCCCTAGAGCTGGACAACAGTGTTTGACTGTGGTTGTAAATGGCAGCTCTCTGGTGTGAATAAATGCACTGTAATTGATCTGTGTCAATCAGAAAAGGAGGTTTTAAGATAGTAATATGCCTTAACATTTTTTATTCATACTGTAGGTCTACTGTTGAGTCTGTTCTCAGCAGATGTGTTGTTGTTTTCATATTTTAAAAACTCACCATAAAGCTTAATTAAAGAGGCAGTGGTGTTAATTTTGGTAGTGGATGGTGCAGGGTCCTCATTGGAATTGTCATCTATACACACAGATGCACACTTTAGATTTCATATTATAGAACTATGTTTCATATATATATGTATGAATATGATATTACTTTTGTCATATAATTTATTGTCTGGACATCTGTACCCTGTGAAAGCTGTTCTAGATCATGCTTATACAGTAAAGCACCATAGTTTACCTTGATTATCATTCTGTTTGCTTACAGAAGAGAGTGGAAACACAGATTCAGTTTTGTTCTCCAGAACCTGCAATACATTAGATTCGATTTTACTTGAGACGTGAGGCCCTGGTATGAGCAGTAAAGGCCTTATACAGGGTCACTCGAGGGCAGTATACCATGTAAATGACGATAACGTTCTTTGAAACAATATAAACGATTGCTTTACATGTGCCATGTTGGGGTGATGGCAGCTCGTCCCGTATCTGTGCCTCTCCAGGAAGTACTTCTGTGCTCGCTGCCTGTCCCTGTCTGCTCTTCTCTCCAGTGCATTCTGGGAAACGTAGAGGCCGTCCATTAGCTTCATCATGATGTCAGAGATCCTGGAGCTCACATCCACGATGTCTGGCCGCATGTCTGCATCCGAACTCAAGCACCTAACAGGAACATATGAAACGAAGGGTAAAGTTCATTTGTAGTTAAATAGTTCATTAAATATTGTTTACAGTGCATGTACATGTACAATGTATGTACATACAGTGCATGGATCATTAACTTTGAATGTAGGAAGAAGAAGTACCATTCAACCACATGAAAATAAAATCAAGGCAGCAAAGTGTTTATTGTGCCAATTGTTTCATTATACAAATCTCTCTCACCATTTAATCATGTCCGTGACTCTTTCGGAGAAGGTTCCCTCTTCAACTGGCTCATACACAGCATCGACAATCTGTCGCCACATGATGAAATTTATGATTACCATTACGGTTAGTAGAAATGTATGTGTATATTTGTACTATGCAGTATGTGTGTGTGACCTTGGTGGCCAGGGACAGCATGTTGCTACTGTAGAATGGAGGCTGTAAAGTGGCCATTTGGTAGAGAATACACCCCATAGCCCAGATGTCAGCTTTCTCACCATATGGCTCATTCTTCACAACCTCTGGACTAACGCACACACACAGATGCAGAACACTTTAAAAAACAAACTTCCCTTGCAATGCCTTCTCAACGTTTTTAAAAGGCCACTATTGTATGGTATATTGCTTGCAGTTGTGTTGTCACTACAGGGAACATGTAATTGCATAATTATATATAATAAAACTGTGAATAAGCCAGTCATACATTGTCACAAGTATAACATCATTTTGGGATTATTTAGCTTGGAGGGAGAAAAGCTGGTCCAAAATTAAATTAAATGTAAAGATATTACCTTTAAATTAATCATGGTTCACAAAGCAATGATCAATGACAACAGTGTTTCTTCTATCTTGTGATGTCTTATGACAGTGTACTTTTACTGAATGCACACTCACTATCATCCTTGACTCACCAGGAGTAAAGGATGGTGCCAACCACGGATGTTAGCTTGCTGTTTTCCTGTTTCTGCTTGGCTAGCCCAAAGTCAGCTTTGAAAAGAACAGCAAGACATGTCACAAGATATGGAGGGAGAAAAACTTGAGTTTTTCTTTGTTCATGCCAGACTCACTGATGGTGACTTTATCCCTCTCTCCTAACATGATGTTGTTGGGGGTTAGGTCACGGTGAACAATTCTCTTCTCTTTGTGAAGGTATCTCAATGCTAGACACATCTGAGGAATGTTTAAATACAATGTTTATTTGAAAAGACATCTAACACATATAGATTATTGTAGATGATTTTTTACCTGTACAAATATGTTCCATATTCTGTTTTCTGTGAATTTCTGCTGTTTGTCTTTTAGAGAGTTCATATGGTCAGCCAGAGGTACTCCTTCAATAAGCTCCATAACAATGTACAGACTGTCTCCTAAAATAACATATGAACATGTCTCATAAAGTTTATATTGCCATCTAGTGGTGTACTGTAGTTGCAGCACCAACTTTATCTCATAAAGCTAATTATTTAACTATGCAGCGAGTTGACTACATTTCAAATGGGTGTACATGGTTTAACACATTAAAGATGCTATATATTTATTTACACATCCTTTTTTGATCTACATAATAATAACTACCATTGAGGCATACATGTAGAGCAAATCCTTGTGCAAGACGTTTTAATAAATAGTCTTACCTTCCAAAAATGTCTTGTAATATTTTACAACATTTGGATGTGCCATCTATAAAACAGATTCAATTAAAATGCATATTGTAATGTATTAGGCCAGTTAGGAAGGACTGATGACAATAGGGATGTGAAGTTCACTGACGCACCTGTTCCTTGATGATGGTGAGCTCTGAGACAATCTTGTCCACGTTGCTATCTCTGGACTTATTATCCTTGCCGAAAACCGGGTTGTGGAGATTCACTTCCTTCAGCGCCAATAGGTTCTGACCACTCTGCTTACTGACCTGTCAGTGTCAGAAAATACGGCAGGATATGTCGCTGCAGCTTTAGGCCCAGTTGAAAAGCTTACATGTCCCAAAATCTCATAGGGATCTCTTGAAGGTTTCATGAACTCCTTTTAGTTGTTTTGCATATGGTGATTCAGAATAGCCTGGCTATCAGATACATTTTCGCTGAGATCGTAGTCGTGAAACCCTGTTTGCTTTAGCGTTCGCGCAGCCACTCTGGATGGTGAACAAACCAGTGTGGGGTGGCTTGTTTCAAAATAGTTGAGCTAGATGAAGTGACAAAACAGCTGTATCAACACTGATTGGTTAAAGGCTGCTCAAATAGATTTAAAAAATGAACACAAGGTCTATGCTTATTAAGATGCAAAGACTAAACAATCACCAATGGAGCATATCCAGACCCTATTTTGGGTCTAGTTACACCAGAGTAGAATCTGACTAAATTCCCCAAAAATTATGATAATGTACAAAAGAAAAACACATTATTATGGTACATAAAAAGGTAAAAAAATACCAAACAGAATTGTTGCCTGTGGATTTGAAATATTACCACTGTACCTTGAATACACTTCCAAAGGCCCCGGTGCCTAAATGGTTGAGTATGGAGTAGCCACTGATCACCTTGAGAGGAGGACGGTTCTGATCCACAGCCTGAATGCCGTCTCTGAGACTGTGCATCTCCTCTGCCTACAGTATACATTACACAAACAGCCCACTATCTGTTACTGTGGACATTTTCTCAGACTGAAGATAACATGAAGTAAGTAAACTAACTGTATGAATTTAGAAGTACAGTAACTGCTCTTTGATCCAAGAATATTGGTGAATATTTGACTTCACACACACACACACACACACACACACACACACACACACACACACATACACACACAGAACTTTTGATTTAAACACTTTTGTCACATTGCGGTCACATTTCCGGGTGTTAAATTAATCAGTTGAATAAAATAAAAATCTATTAACCGGGTGTTGATACTGTATATTCCAATAATGTGTTTTCTTACGGTGTAGAGGGAAACTTTGGTTTGCAGTACTTCATAAGCTGTGAGGTCTCGTATGTAATGTCCAATGTCAATAAACAACTCAAAGAGATCCATGGGAAAGATCCTGGGAATGGAAAAGTAAACATTCCACAATGACACTGGAATGCAATTGAATGGGATTATTCTACTTTACATGTCAAAGAAGGTTATTCATAGTTCTAGTAAATCGAAACAATGAATGTTTCATAACTCTATTTCACAATACCTCTGCTAAAATGAAGTTCTCGAAACAAAACATAACATTGTAGTATTATAATGAACAAAAACACCTCTTAAAAAGATGTCTGTTTCTTTGCACGCTGAAGAGAAAGCGGAGGGTCCGGAATGCATAGCACTGCCAAACATAAAGACAAACAATGCTGTATACATGACCGAATATCAATGGGTATTATTTAGTTCAATACAACATCTATCTGCTCAAGCACTGTCATACAACTATGATATACATACAAATGGACTATATTTCTCTATACCTGTAATGAAACTGCTGTTGGTCCAGTAGTTTGGGGTAGAATCAACTTTGCAATCACATAGATACCATTCTCCTGAGCAAACAGTGTTTTAGTGACATGACCAATTGAAATCATTAACATACAGTATCGTTATGCGTTGGCCAACACTAGACAGCTTACCTGCACCGCTTGGTAAGCAGCAGTGTCATCCAATACAAGCTCTGTGAGAGCAGCACAACAGGCTTGGGGTAGAAGTTAAACGGGATTTAGTGAAGAACTCATACTTGTACTCACTGTGTACTTGTGTTGGCTAGTACTAGCCTGCTGTGTCAGCATGAAACCAGTTTTTCACGCTGTTTCACGTTCACATTAAGTAAAACACAAAATTTTCCTCCAAAATTTGGATAGTGTTGCTCACACCCTGGGCTGCTGTATGCAATGGCAATAACCCAACTTTATGCCCCTGCCACACCTGAGTGCTGATTGGCCCACACTCCTCTGGTGCTCAACCAATGCAGGGATTCACAGCCGGGGTTTCCCCCTACCTGACTGCAGAGCCATGGAGTTGTCTAGTTCCTCCTGTGGGCTGAGGTCCTCTCGGACGTGCTCTCTCTGGATGCGGCCTGCAGCGTTGGCACTGGACAGTGCCTCGACGGAGGAGCGGTCAGAGACAAAGTGCCTGTCGCTGAAACAGGCAGACAAGAAGCACCGTAAACCATTGAGAACCTAGAGAACCCCAAACCCTGTCATCGTTTCCATGGAGATAGTTCATTAGCACAGTCAAAAGATCCCTTGATGAAAAAGGAAATGGTCTGAAAAACCCTGTTGCTATTGGACTCCAGTTTCAAGTGAACTACTATCATATTATTAATATCATATGACATAAAAACAAAATAAACAACAATTTCCACAAATGTCCACTCCAACTCATTGTTTATGTTTTGGAGAATGACGTGAGCCTCATAGCAGCTGTTGTGAGTCTCAAACCAAGACCAATACGGTCTGTCTCTTTAAACACGATGTGTTGTTTCCACCACCAACCTGCTGAGCAGTCTCAGTAGCTGCCGCACGCCTCCCCACGTCCGTATCTCTGCCCTGGTGTCTGGCTCTTCACACAGCTGGACCACAACCCAGGCCACGCTCCACAGCAGCTTGAGGTGCTGCCCCTGGAGAAGGCTGAGCAGCACTGGCAGGCCCTCCAGCTCCCGAACCTGCTCCCTTACACGGCCTACTGGCGATAGGTGCCTCAGTAGCTCTGCACCCATCCTGCAGAACACCTCAGGCGTTTGCATTTGTCTACACAGTACAGTATGTATGCGTAGCGTATCTGTACTGCTGTATACGGTAGTTCAACATGCATAGAATCCATTCCATTGGTCCCAAATGCAGTACGTCAGAATAACATGGTAAAAGCATGTTACGTACCTCTTTGATAACAAGTCATATTCTTGTAGTATTACTAGTAAATGCTCAACTATTGGTAGTTCGCCAATCTTGTCTTTGGACTCTGGGCTAAAAGAAAGATACGGATTAATGAACTCTCAATTGCAAAGCAGTTTGGGGAAATAGAGAATATCTCTACCTCTCAGCCAGTGTGGTGAGTGCAAGGAGTGATCCCAGTAATACACTGCTGTCTGTTGTTGATAGGAGATTCACTAAGGTCTGTAATTAAACCGAAAAGATTGTGGTTTATTTTGATCACATTTTTCTTTTCACCAAATAAAGTAATGTCCAAAATACAGATTTCAAACAATGGAAAAAAAGAACAGCATTCGTTTTTGTAATTTGTTATTTTAAAAATTCTACAGGAGAACATTTTGTTTTGTTATGTTTTAACAGCCCATTGGCTAGTTTACAACCACTTGTTTAATAAGGGAATTTGGCATTCATGTGAAGATGTCATATTAGTGGGTGCTGGTAGTGCGGTTACAAGAAAAAGAAGAAGAAAATGAGACATGCTTAATATGAACTAATACAAGACTGGAGTTTTCACTGACCATATGAGCTCCGCTACTAATGACCCAGCACTTTTGACCTTCCACTGCAGACAGCTTCTGAAACATGTCTGGGTGGGGGAAAAAGACCCATGAAGGATGCACATAAAACTCTACTTGCTACTGGTTTTTATGAATACAGCTTTAGACTACTTACACGTCATTGTAACCAGCTTTTGAATGGCAAATGGCTGGTCACCGTGTTCTATGTACATAGTGGACACAGACTCCAGATACTAATGTAGAAAAAATAACTTGAAAACATGTGTGAACTTTGTTTTATATATGCAAGGTAAAGAAAGAGAGATACAGCTAGAAAGTTACAAAAACGCCACACACTGTGTAATTTACCCTGGCAAGTATATTGACGCCTTGCAGTTGATGTAGAATCATCTAAAAGGAAACATCAGAGGTGACTCTACTGTTGAAATAGCATTTTTGAAGAAACACCACAGAAAGCGTTTTTCAAGATGCACCTGATACTGTGGATCTCTGATCAAAAGGCGTAGGCAGATTAGAACCTGCAGGACAGAATCTGGTGGTGCATGGTCAATCCATTCCCTGCAGGGGTACATAGAATTTAAAAGCTGTGCAGCCTACTTTATTTTCACTATTGTATTTTTGCCTACCTGCACAGTCGGTTCTTGACCAGAGAGGTAAGGATTGCAGAAAAGATTGTATGCAGTGGATGGCTGGCAAAACATCTCTGGTTTCTATACGTTATGCTGGAAAATGGTGCAAAAACAATAAATAAATCACATCAAAATACATCTGAATAATTTTTGTTTACGTTTAGTCCTGACAAATAAAATTACCAGAATTTTTCTAATTCGTGGGCTTCACTAGATGTGTTGCTGTTGCTATCACTTTTGAAGCTGGCATCTTTTCGATGATGTGTTCCTTGGGATTTGACTCCAGTGCTGTGAGCTTTATTGTGACTCACTGCTGCTGCCTGCAAGACATTGTCTTACTTTCAGTACAAGCTCAGTGATATGCAAGCAGTTTATAGACAAAAGTGTGACAAAAATCTATCAATTACCTCTTGTATAGGGATCGGTCTTTCAAGCAAGGACAAGAGTCTCCTGAGATCACTGGATGGCCTGAAATGTATTTGGCAGTTCATTTGATTTGGTCTGTCAAGAACTGGCCTACTGTATGCCGGATATAAGATATGGTAAAATAGTAAGCTTACTTGCTATTTTTTCCACTGGGTTTCACAGACAATCTTTGTCCTGGTTTGACATTTTTAACTGTATTGGGCATTTTTACTGGCATTTCTTACTTCCATGAGTGACCTAATTTGAGAAAGATGCAATATTGTGTACGTACACTATACAGTATTCTATCCTATGTTATCATAGTGACCTGATACTGTTGACCTAAGTACCATACAGGTGAACATTCTTCCATTCTATATTAGTAACCATCAATTTCTTACCCGTTTTTCAGCACACCAAACCAGAATGCTCCTTTTTGAGTTTTATAAAAGTCTAGATCTCCTTGAACATCGATGAAAGTCGATTTTTATTCTTGAAATGCCAAATAGCTTGACAATCGAGTGACTAATAGAAAAAGAGAATACTCAATACCTTTCTATTTACGACCAATCCAAGTGAGAAATATTGGTTCCCATGGAATCAGTAGACGCTGAAACCAGTGTCTGAAACCAGAGAATCATTATAAAATATTTGCTGAAATTATTATGTCGCGTTGATAATCGCATATATATATAGTGGATTTATAGCAATAAAGACGATTTTCAAACAAGATTAAATTAAAACAGTAGTGTTTTTGCAAATACATCGTATATACCGTATTCAATGTCCTAATACTGTGTTACCCTGAGTTGAATTATATAGCAAATAATTTGATGTCATTTCATTCTAAAAATAAAAACAATAGTATGCCTACACAGTATTTTGATTACATTTACGCCGCGATAACAACAAGGATGAAGACATTTAAAGGTTATCGCGAGATTACATTGGTTCGCCCCGTTGTGATTCACGTTGAGTTTACGTTTATCTTCTGCCGTAACATTGCTGTACACAGGGAACATAGCGTGCATCATATTGCGTATCTCAGGCAAGTGTAGTAAGAAGGGGAATGTCGGGTTGTGAATGATCGGTTTTTGAGGCGGCAGGGAACGTCAACGTTATGGGTAAGACAAATGTATTCAGCCACTCTCTCACTCCATTCAGGAAACATTGTTGCTTTTAGACGTTAAAGTACTTGTTGATTGCATAATAGTAACTTTTTTTTTATAATAGAGGTTTGCAAATATTTGGCTTTTACACAGCCTTTAGAAACCAACGCCCAGTCGGCCGACACCAATTGGATATGTTGCTAGCTTGCTAAATGTAGCCTCGTTTTAGCTAGCTAGCTGGGTGCTTAACCTAACGGGAGTGTCATTTCCTGTCTTTAGCGTGCTTTGTGGAAAACGATCCAAGATAGCGACTTTATGGCTTTGGCCAACACAATCATCAAATGTAACGCTAATGTTAGGATTGGTTGTACGGTAAATGCCCTATTATCCAACACAATGTGGCTACAGTACCGTAACAAGCTATCATTGTTTCGAGTGTTGGATTAAATAGCTAACGTGAATACGAATTTAGCTGATCCTGAGGGCATACATTTGCTTTGCTAACAAAATATGTGTTATGTGTACCGTACAGGTAGTGGCCATATTTCATATGCCCGTCAGATTCTTATTTGAGCATGTTGGCAAATGTGTCTACATATGCTGTAGATCTCTAAACTTGATCTATAATGTATTATACAGTAAAGTCCATAAAAAGGATGTACCAACATACATTTGCATTCTATTGTGTGAGAGATTGGGGGCGGCGTATGCAGGGTTTATGTAGGCCTAGGTACAATCAGATGCTATGGCAATTAGCTGCACACAGACAAGAGATGTACACTGCATATTTAGACTATAATTTTGGATAAAAAAGGCACATCTACAATTCACTCAGAATCAAGATTCGGTTGGATATTGTACCATTGCCATATGGTCAGAACACATTTTAACAACGTTTAATGAATTGGCTCCCATTTTTGGCACTCAACATAACTCAAAATAACAATTGCATGTGAGTGAGCGAACAGTTTCAAGCCTACACCACTGTCACCTCGCTTCCACCAGCCACCACTTCCTCTAGCAGGCATGTCAGACCTCGTCTTTCAATTGCATGCTGTGGTAGACATGCAGGTATAGCTGAAGGATGCCCATAAGAGAGAATAGCTTTATCCAAGCTTCAGCTATAATTCAGTTAAACTGTAATCTTTCCATGCTTAACCATGCCACTGATATTAAAGGAACGTGGAGAATATGTACTGTAACAACTGTGTACTGTATTGTATACTATATTATAACATTCTAATGACATTTTCAAAATGCATAATCCTACTTGTTTTGCTTGATTGTGAAGCTGATTGACGATTTAATGTGTCTTGTCTTCCATCTTTCTCCGATGTGAAAACACTGCCTCTTCCTATGTGTTGGAACAAAACAGCTGTAAGTATTTGCATGTATGATTATTTGATCTGGTGGAATGTGGGAAAGCACCCAATGTGACTGTAAAATTGGTGGCTTAGTACATTTCATGTTGGTGATTAATATAATATGCCTGCTTTTATCAAATCATTTCAGCAACAAAAGAATCTGGAGGGATATGTAGGCTTTGCAAGCCTTCCCAACCAAGTTTACAGGAAGTCAGTCAAGAGGGGCTTTGAGTTCACCCTCATGGTTGTGGGTAAGAATGCACCAGGCTCAGTCCGTTTATGTTGAAGTGATTTCTTTGTGTTAGTTGCTGTTTATCGTTTATTAAGACTCATGTTGTGATTTGTTATAGGAATGGTGATGGTTTGGGAGGTGGGGTTGTGTGGACATTCTGGGACATTTTATTTGACTCTGCTCGCCTCTTTCACACACACCATATCCCATAACAGAAACGTTTATTTTGAGTTGTACAGTGAAATTGGATGCATTCTTTTGAAGGACTTGGATGTGGTATTTGACACTAGGCCAAGATCTTCCTTTGCCTAATCAGCCTCTGTTTGGAAGGAAAATGTTTCCTTGGGTCAAAACCATTTCCCGTGGTGGGACCAACAGTTTGTCTGCATTGCACCTCTAAGAATAGCTTTTCACTCATTGGCTTAAAACAGCGAGTTCCCCTTCTAGACCAATTCTTTACAATGGTGGTAACAAATGTAAGAAGCGACATATCATGTATACAGTATTTATGTTGTTTGCGCTTTTCGTCATTTCAGATAGCAGGCACTTACAGACACAGTAGGTTAGTCAATATTATGAGTGCTGTCATTTAAACTGTTCATGTCTTTTTACAATGACATTTAAAATAAATCCACTAAATGTAGAGCACATTTTCCACTGGGGAACATTGTGGTCTATATTGGCTGTTGCTATGCAATGCTTGCAGAAATGACACAGGACATTACTGGCATTGGAATGGAGTTGTGTTGAGAACAAAATGGAAAGGATATCCTGTGGCCTCCGTTATTCACTGGAGCTGTGTCTGTCTGTCTGTCTGTCTGTCTGTCTGAATGCATATACACAGACGCTTGCCTCACTCAGCCTTTCCTAAGTCAGAGGAGCAGTTTTCCACAGATTTCCCTGCTGTGTGAGGTGTTGCATCACAGTATGAGTGGGAAAGAGGGGAGGGTACAAGCCTTATTTCCACCACTCATCTCTCCACCACATGGAACTCGTGTCATGGCAACTTGTTATGTTTAGTTGTAACTCGAGTAGAGGATTTCAACTGTTCTGTTACCACAACATTAACATACAATGCACAACCCGTACAGTATCATGTTGTTGTATGCTACCTATTAGATAGTGTTGAGTATAAACAACATAAAACCACTACAACAGCCTGTCAACTACTTTGGTGGTGTTTACTGTGGGGTAAATGGTGACTTGTTAAATATTGACTCTTGGCTACTAGCCAGAGTTCTCATTGCCAGGGGCATATCCACTGGCCTAATGATTCTGGGAGATTTGAAACCAGGTGCACAATGGTCTCCAATGCTGGAGAAACCTTGGCGTGCACAACCATGTGCACAGCCAGCTGTCTGTTGCAAGAGGCAGGGTCATGTTGTCTTTTCTGTCAAGTCAGATGGCTTGCCGCCTTGGACAAATGTCTCTGTGTGCCCAGCTAAAGTGGTTGACATTGAATTGTCTTTCTTGGATGAGTTTGTATTGGTTTGAGTTGCTTTGCTATTGGATGCCGACACATATTCATGTGTTGGCATTAACATGGGGATTAGGTGGTGTTTTCTATCAAAATATTTAGTTTAGTTATTAATTTGTCTTTCTTTCTCCTCTAGGTGAGTCAGGGCTGGGAAAGTCTACATTGATCAACTCCCTCTTTCTAACAGACCTGTATTCAGCAGAGTACCCTGGACCTTCACATAGAATCAAAAAGACTGTCCAGGTACATTCTGAACCATATCTAAGTTATTGCTAATTGTGTTGGTGTTCATGGTAATGTGGCGCACTGCTAATGGTGCCAATATTGTAACAGGAAATGCTTTAGCCTGTTCATATCGTAGGGCAAAGTGATAGGCTGTTTAATTGCCACATAGCTCCTAACAATTCTTTATTTAAACCAGTTTTTTATATATATATATATATTATATATATATATTAGTGTGTGTCTGTCTATGAATTATGTTAAATGCTTCCTACAACAGTTCAATCCACTGGCAGCTTTAGCAAATGCGGGGGCATACAGTATCACTGGCTAAATCCTTGTTTTAATATTAGCTGTGGTCAGTATGGCAGAAATCTAGGTATTTTAATAAGCATAAAAATCCCTTCTACAGACTAGGCTGATAATATAATCAGTGGGTTTTGTGACTTATGCCACCCAGTCTGGCCATTGTCCAACAATGTAGGCCCAAACAGTTTTTTCATATGAAACCTAACCGCGCGCACACATACCTTTTTTTAATTATGTAATGTTTCCCTTAACACGCGTTGTAAGTGCCAGGTCATCATCTGTCTGATAAACATTTGCAACCATGAGCTGGTTTCTCAGCATAGTTTGCTAATAGTACAGTGTGGAGCAGCGTGTTGCTACTTGTGACCTGCTGCTTTGCCCAAGTGCCGCTGAATCCTATCCATAATGCACACCCAGAGATGTGCCAAGCATGGACAGCAGTGCAGAACCGTTGTTTCTTGACGGCACAATATATCGACTCAGTGTTATCGCAATATCACGTTGCGCAATATCATATGGAAAATGTTGCAGGAGGTGCAATATTCAGTTTATTTAGTGGAGAGATGCGTCCATTGGCTGTTTGGCTTAGTTATGTTTGATTTAGACAGAAAAGTAAGATGTGTGGATGAGGAAGCTAATGACATGATGGAGTTTGAGGAGGAAACGTTAGTGGCCAAAAACAATGCCTCCTTGGTAGCTTGGAATTACTGTTGTTGTACCAGTCCAGTCAGTTGAAAATGTGTTGTTTTAATGCATTTTCTCATAACCTTTATGTTTACAAATATCAAAAGTAATATCGATATAGCAATTTTCATGATCAGTATCGCAATATCACATTTTGTCAATATCGTGCACCCCTAGTGTCAATGCCCTGCCATTGCCGTGATTGTGGATGGAAACTGTTGTGTAACATAATGTGTTAATCTGTTTAAATAAGCAACATTTCTCTAAGTAATTCTAATTGTGCCTTTTAATGTCCTCTCCTGTGCCAGGTGGAGCAGTCCAAAGTGTTGGTGAAAGAAGGAGGAGTTCAGCTCCTGCTCACAATAGTCGACACTCCAGGCTTCGGAGACGCCGTAGACAACAGCAACTGGTAGGACCAGTGTGAACCTCCATTCCTTCATCCGTAATATACTTAAACACTGTTTATCTTGGCCCACAGCCACTGTCTGCTCTCTCAGTGCTCAGCGTCTGTCTCTGCTTTCTGTTTCCTGTTTCCTGGCTGCGGCCGTGATGCGTGTCGCGCAGCTGGCAGCCAGTCATAGACCACATAGACAGCAAGTTTGAAGACTACCTGAACTCTGAGTCGCGGGTGAACAGAAGGCAGATGCCCGACAGCCGAATCCACTGCTGCCTGTACTTCATCGCCCCCTCGGGACACGGGTGAGTCCGGGGGTTGTGGGGTTTTCGGGTGTTTCTCATGTTAAACGTTGACTTGTACATACGTTTATGCTTAAACTATATTAAACTCTTGTCCGAAGTGCATACAGTATTAATATAGCCCGTTCTTTTTGGGGTTATTTACTTAAACACAGGGTTAGTCGTTCTCGAGAAAGCTTGCTAACGTCGAGCCCAAATCAAAACATTCCTCTGAGGCCTTCCAAGGTGCCACCCCACTCATCGAAACACATTGTAAAGCAAAGCGTAGTACTATGTATGGGTGTAATGGTTCACCAAATACACGGTTCCGTTCATATCTCGTTTTTTGAGCAACGGTTCGGTTCATATCGCGTTTTATTATTACTTTTCCATTGAGCAGTATAATCTGGGATTTTTTTCTGGCCTTGATTACATTCTGTAGAATAGTCTTCTTTTTTCTCTACTTTCTGCCACTAGAGGGCACACTAGTACCAGCTTCTCAGCCAAACAAGAACACTTTCTTGTTGCCGCCCAAACATGCACACTATGCTGTAGCGCCAGCACTAGGTAAACAAAAGAAAAGAGCGGATTACATTACAACAAGAAAGGTAACTGCTGCGTCATGCCTAACCCACCCACGAAGACGATACAGTATTTGTGTGTGCGCTGTGCGTCTTGTAATTTCTCAGCAAAATTACACACGCATTGATTTTCTAAATAAAATGTGATATTATTCCACATTGTTTCATTTGAGTAAAGAACCGAAGGCAATAGACTCGTTGCCATAATCCGACATCGTAGTGACGGGGTTAATTCCATGAATGAGAACACATGCATTCTATAAATCCCTTTGTATTGTGTTTTGAGAACTGTAAAAAGGCTCAGTGGTTCTAATCTAGCATTGGGCCAAATGTGAAATGAAACATGTAGTTTAATTACAGTAGCAACATATGAGAGCTCAACAGGATGTATCTGTAGCAGGTTGGGTGGGTGTGTGCAGACCGCGGTTCTGTATTCCGGAACCGCAACACGAAACCATGGACGGTGTTCACATCACTTTGTTTATGAGCCTATTTACAAGGCCAGGGCTGTGTAGAAGTACCGGATTGTTTTTTTCAACGACGGTAAGATAGCGAAATGCGAGGAGATATTTGGTGAATTGGACAAAACGTGTATTTATTTACAATTTGCTTGTAATAGCTACTTAAACTTTTTATTTTTTATGGCATTAAGTGATGCCGTTGTTGTATGACCACCCTCCTTCCCCCGCCTACTACGCACAATGAACACAGGCTGAAATAGAATAGGGTGATGTGCACCACTTGCATTGTGTTCCAGAGCCCGACAGCTGGCAAACTGCTGCTGGATTTTAGCTGGATTGGATTGTATTGGAATCATTGGACTTGAATTGTCTTACCTTTTTATTGCATAAGCTACAGTAGTATTTCTGCTATTCAAGCAATGTAAACTAAATAAAGGGAAGATACATAAATAGATTGAAACCAAACCATCAAACAGGTGTGTACAATGGCAAAACATTTGCACTCATGCCTCAGAAATGTCTATATTATGCCTGTAGTCCAGTACTCGCTAGCCGGGTTTACATGGGCAATTTTTTGTCTTTCCGAATGCCGATTTCAGGTTACCTGTTTACATGGGATGTCACCTAATCGCGTCTGGTGTTTACATGTACCGTCGCATGTTGTTTTGATGCAGCTGGTGTCCCTAATTAAATTAGGGCCAAATCGTTCTTATGTAATATGTAGAAATAAGATCGCATAGAGGTATGAATCCATATCATGATTTTATTTAGATTAATCGTGCAGCCCTATCAGGTTGGACTTGTAACCCAATTCCAATCGGAATAATAGGGTCCATGTAAACTCAGCTAGTGAAGAGCCTCTGGTCTTGGGGCTGACCTTCCCCATTCTTCCATCCCTGGCTGATCTGTCTGTCCTATATGACACATTGTGTTTATACAAGCTTGCCCTCTATCCCCACACAAGCAGTACTCTAGCCTTGAGGATTGACTGCGTATGTTCAGTCTTACACACACACACACACACACACACACACGCACACACACACAGAGCTTCCCTTCGTGGCAGCATCTGACTGCTCCCACTCACCAGCACAAGACTGAAGTGTAACACAGACAATCTGGGCATTGAGCTCCCTGGTGACTCTAGTCGTGCTAGTGGTCGTATTAACAAAACCAGATATGCCTTTGTCTTTATGTCTTTCAAAGCGCCCTTTTCTTAAATGACAAACGCACGCATGCACACAAGAATGTGAGCTTCACAGGTTGTTTCTGGATGTGTGCTTCCACAAAGGTCATGTTGATTTGTTTATGGTTGCTTTTTGTGGGCAGCATGTCAAAGCCATTTGCCAAAGATTCATTACACGTATTTAAGTGCTTAATAAATTATAGGCACTCCTCGATTTCTGTCCCAGAAATGGGGTCGAAAGTGAACGGCAGCACGAATCGAGTTCTGATGTCGCTTTGTGCTAGTGTCACAAAACAATTGTACGCGCTGTCACGGCTATATGCTACGTGCTACAGTAGGCTACTGCGTGACTGTTGTAGCTGACTTAATTGTTAATGTTAACGAAATCATCACGGACACTCATGCCAGTGGATTTTATGACTGCTAGTCTGACCTACTGTAGGCTAATAAGGGGGGAAAAAAGGAACAAATCACGAGTCACCGAAGTGCAGAAAGGGTGCACACATTCAGTTTGAAAGCAAAGCAACATTGTTTCTATAAGCCAAGATTCAACCAGAAGGCCATTTCTGGGACACAAATGTATTAAGCACTTGAATAAGTGTTTACAGTAGCCTAAAAAACAGCTGTTGGAGTGATTATAATACCATCCCCTTGGCTGGTAGTGGTCACCAATTCACCGGTTCATTCCAGTTTCTTGTCTAAATTGAAGGTTTCAACCTTGCGTGTGCTCGAGCATTACATCTACTTCCTTCATAATCTTATTCTATCCATGGCCCATGGGGAAAGACGTCTTAGGTTAGCTAACCTGGGAAATGTAATGAACGATCTCCCTCCTTTTGGCCGACTAATGTCAGCGCCAGATAGCTCTCATAATGTTCCAACGCTGCAGGGTTATACAATTAAATATTTATGTGTATATATATCATTTATGTATGAAATATTTTTCATCTGATGACATCTTATTCCTTGTTGAAATGTTATCCCTGTTCAGCGTGGTTTTATAAATTGTTTTATTTTATGCTGTTGTAATTGTAATGTGCACTGACGGAAACAAAACAAAAACACGACTGCTCGACTTCAAGAATCTCAGTCGACTGATTCGACTTTTAAGGGGCAGCCCTACGGAAAACTTTCATTTAATACTCAAACTGAACAATACATTAAAATTATATTTAACATTCTTATAGTTTATTAGTTGAGTAATTCATTGGTTTGGTCTTGACACATATTTTGTCAGTTCAACCTATTCTTAATTTTTTTGTGTATGCTGAATGCTGTTTTCTCAAATCTCTGATACAAAAATGTTTAAATATTGATTTCTTGATTAAAACAAATAGTCGCTTTACTGTGACTTGACCCTCTTTAATCGAGGGCAACCCTAAAAATCTGTATAATTAACTACTCTGTTTGCCTTTATAAGGAATTCTCTCTCTCCTCCCTGTAGCCTGAAGCCTCTGGACATTGAATTCATGAAACGGTTGCATGAGAAAGTGAATGTCATCCCTCTGATTGCTAAAGCAGACACCCTCACCCCAGAGGAGTGCCAACAGTTTAAGAAACAGGTCAGTGGTATCCAGGGTATCATGCGATGCTAGCCAATGTACCCAGCGCTTGTGACTGTGATTCTGGGTATACATCTGAAGAAAGCGTGGCCTCCTGGGATTTTATAATCAATTCATACATGTGACCGTCTGTGAAGTTAGCACGCTTTTGTGCATAATCTGTGCACAAACATTTGTGCATCATTATATTGAGGTGTATTGTATGATGTCAGGCCTCGGGGAAGACCCAGGACCAGGTGGAGAGATTATATCTCCAAACTGGCCTGGGAACGTCTCGGGATCCCCCAGTCAGAGCTTGCTGATGTTGCTCGGGAAAGGGAGGTTTGGGGTCCCTTGCTGAAGCTGCTGCCCCCCGCGACCCGACTCCGGATAAGCGGATGAAGATGGATGGATGGATGTATGATGTCATCGTCCTCCCATTTGTCTCGTGCTGTAATAGTTCATTAGTTTAACATAGTTCAACTAGTAGTAATTTCTCTGAAACGGTTTGCACACATTTGTATTTATTTTGCCTGCACAAACAAATATAAATACTTGTATTCACATTCTTGTCACATGGGGTGCCAACATCACAGAGGTATACATGTTGAATAAATGTGATTCTGAAATCTAGTGATGCTTTCCTTCCACATATGTATACGTAGTCTTCATCAAAGTTCTCTGTCGACCATAAATGCCTTTGATTTCCAAATAACGATGGATGGTGATGCGCTCCATTAAATCATCTTATTATTCACTGCAATAATATTTTAACTCCAGGCAGTTATTACATTGTACATTCATTGTACTATAATTGAATTGTTTCTTGTTCACAGGCGTGGGTTTTCTCAGTGTGTATTGACTAAACATGTCTCTTGTGGTTTTACAACCCCCAGATCATGAGGGAAATCCAAGAGCACAAAATCAAAATCTACGAGTTCCCCGAGACAGACGACGAGGAGGAGAACAGGCTGGTGAAGAAGATTAAAGTAGGTTCAACAGCTCCCATGTGGTGGGGTTGGTGGGGTTGACTTGCCTATGCAAACCATTGCTCTTGTTGCATTACTATATTGTGACCATTTCCTCCCAGGACAAGCTGCCCCTGGCTGTTGTGGGGAGCAACACCATCATCGAGGTGAACGGCAAGCGGGCCAGAGGCAGGCAGTACCCCTGGGGGATGGCCGAGGGTAGGCTCACTTCAGTACTCCCCCAAATGACAGAATAAAAAGCTACCATGCCTTTTTCATTTGGTCTTGGACAGATTCTATACAGATTCACATGCACAGAGACCTTACCAAGTATAGATGTTTTCTGATTTTGTTTTTCAGTTGAAAATAGTGACCACTGTGACTTCACCATCCTCAGAGACATGCTGATCAGGTACTGACACACCACCAAGTGCTTCAATAGAAATGGAGGGAGGGTAGCCTATGACACAATGCAGACGCAGGGAGACGTTCTCTGTAACCAGTCAATCATTTCCAGAAAGTGCAGGTGCTCTGGTACACTTTGGTATTACACAGTAGCTCAGTGTGTGAGGACCTGCTCATTCTGCCTGTGCCATCCGTCTGTAGGACCCACATGCAGGACCTGAAGGACGTGACAAACAATGTTCACTATGAGAACTACCGCAGCAGGAAGCTGGCTGCAGTCACCTACAATGGTGTGGACAACAACAGGGCTAAGGGACAACTCTCCACTAAGTAAGTACCGTGATTCTGGCTGTTGTAGCAGCTAGGTGGCAGCGTTTGTTGAACGAAAGCCCATGGTAGCGTAACCGGTCTGTAACGACCCGGTATGCCAACCTGGTTTCCCTGTGTGGCGAGTGGACGCTTTAGCGAGACATGCTAAATACCCAAGGGTACGATCGCCAGAGCGTCCTTGAGGTGCCGGAGAGTGAGATTTATCTTGGAGAGTGACCAGTAATACTGACTCAACATTTGTTAAATTGTAATGTATTCACTTTTGTTCTTAAAGCAGAACCGTTTTGATAATATGCTCACACTAGAGCACAAATACAATCCTAACCTTACCTAGTTGTGCTGCAGTCTGGCATGTGACTAACCGACCTTAAATATTTAGTTTGAGGAAGGGAGACGTGTCATGTGATTGAAATGCCAACCTGATATGTTGAAAATGAAACTTTGTTCAGAGAGCATTCTTTATTTATCATCCAGTGCCAGACAGGTACTGTTTAGCGATAGCACCATCTTTCACAGAATCCACAAAATTACTTTTCTAAGTGTGGGCTAGTAGATTCAATAACGGCCGGAAACAGAAATCTATTTAATTTATACAAAGCTTCATACCAGTAGGCAGGCAACAGTATCTGGAAATTATTTACATCTACACCAATTAATCAAATGAAGAGTATTACAGTTCTGTGTTTTATTAATGCTTATCTAAGATACTGAAACATTGTTGGCTGTCATTCTGCTCCTAATTATTTGAGCTGAAAGCCATAAGGACACAAGATTATTAAGATATAGTGCATATCTGGTATGTTAAATTACACACAGCCACTACCTACAGTAGGGTACTTTTCTATGGATCCTATATGTTAAAAGGGGAATTCTTTCAGTAGATTCAGAGAACAATGCCTTCAATATCGTTTATTCACATCACATATGGTAAACTGTAGAGTTCAATGTGATTTCTCTGGTATTTTTTTTTTTTTAAAGGATTAGGTTCCTTGACGTCTCAAAGCAATGTAGTTGACCATCTTAGGTGAAAATACCACATAAATTTCACATAAATTTCAGTGACTGTTGCTTTAAATTTAACAAGCCACTGCCCACTCCGCCCCGACTTTCGTTGACGTGAGGCTACGACTGCTTTACTGGTCGTACTTAAACGCGGTTTGAACGTATTTTGGGTTTTGAACCACATATGGTTTATTTTCAGCAGTGTTTTCAAGGCG
>JAODTR010004193.1:0-12232 GCA_025399935.1 Amblyopsis rosae | reverse complement strand
ACAGTGTCTCCTCCTACTTCAACTCCATAAACGAACACGCTGGAACTGGGTGAGAAGACACCACCAATATTCCAACAAACCCCAAGATAAATGTCATATCTCGGGCACATGATCTCCAAGACTGATGCAAAATGTCCTTCCCTTGATATAAATTCTGAACCAGTTTAACACATTGTGAGAGACCCGCCAATTTAAGTCAATTCATTAAAATATTATGATCAATGGAATCAAATGCTGCACTCAAGTCTAAGACAACAAAAATGTTTATCTTATTCTGATCAGTGTTATTTCTAAGGTCACTGATTATTTTAGTGCTGTGGTGTGTCCTAAAGCCTGAATGAAATTCATCAAGGATATTGTTATCCAGAGGTGATGCAAGGGTGTCTGGGGGCCCAAGGCAAATAGGTGAATTGGGGACTTTACACCAAACTGTCCACATCTCTGCAACAAGATATAGGCTATTTTCAAATAAAATCGTCATTGATAGTGCAACAAATAGGCCCTATCAGGCATAGGGTTAGGCCTAACACTAGATTGATTTAAGCAGCTCCTTTCTTTACTATTTCATAGCATTCAGCATGACTTCAGGGTGTTTAGCCAGTTCATCGTGTTGTGATATAACCACAGAGCTATGGTACCTGCTGTGATGGTGATGCTGTTACTATTGGAAGGTCTTGGTGATACTGTGGGGATTTTACTGCTGGAATGCCAGGGTGGTAGATCACACTTCTCAGTTTGAGCAGTAATGGATGAGGTAGCTTGATGATAGAACTGCTAGAAATAAGTAGTATAGCAATAAAAAAAGTTAATAATACTTACTTTCTACTTTGTGTGTGCATGTTTGTGTGCAATATGATAAAGATTAGAGAATACCATTGTAAAAAAATAGGCTACAGTACATTTGAGAGAGAGCATACTAAATTATATCAATATATTATGTTAGCCTATATTGAACTCATCAGCTATTTGCCTACTTGTTGGCAACTAGACTACAAGTTGGCTGAGAAGTTGTCTCAGAAACTAAACTTAATGGCCTGTTAATGTAGGCCTACTACCCACCACCCATTTTAGCAAATAACATAATGTAGGCTCTCTTTAGGTTTAAATAGATAATGTGCCAGTGCCACATCACAGCTTCTTACCACTATCCTGCTTCGTCTTTTCACACGAGGGTTCCAGTAGTGCTTATCACGCTTTCAAAATAAGATTAATTATATTTATCTTTTTGGGGCAGAGCGTTCCAAAACATCATGACATAACCTGTTTGTAAATGTAATGTAGTAGTCCAAACCTAATAATAAACCTGATGAAATTAGTCTAAGTGACATATGTGCACATATAGCTCCCGTAGCTCCTGTTAGTGAGTTAGTGAGGTTGTGTATAATACTAGTCACATTTGAACCCATACCGGTAGGAATACCTGGAATTTGCTGCCAATCGTCTACCCAGCGTTTTTGTTTTTACTTTGTCTAACAAATGTAATTTCAGTTGTAGAACACGGCATTGCAAACTGGATGCATGCGGGCGCTATTTTGTTGCCAGAGACTTGGAATAAGTGGCATCCTATAATTCTATAGAGTACCTTCGCCATAATTAGCAATTCAACGATATATCCTGGTTTCTTGTTTTCTTTGCCAACTTCTTCTTCCAACATCCTATCCATATGCCCCACAGTCAACTTATTTAACATCCTCTCATGTTATAGCCTACTGAGAGTAGGTTGTCATTAGTCCAGTATTTTTAAAGCCCACCCACTGAATTGTTGTGTCTGTGCAAAACATGTTTGTGTGTATGCGTGTGTGTGTGTGCGCGGGCCTACTGGTGCAGGTGTTTGATTGGCTATATCCTTTAAAAGCTGGTGTGTTTCAATAGATGATAATACTTAACCTGACATGCCAGATGTATGGTCTGTTAGCAGGGGTATAGCCAAATGGGGGCCAGTGCCACCCCAATGCAATTGCTGGCCACCTCCACCCCTCATGAGTCGCACAGCATACTAGCCCAGTGGAGTAACCATGTAGCATTATGGGATATAAAGCGATTGTATTACTGTTTCTGAATGTGAATGCATGTGTTTTATTCTTATGGTTCATCATGCATGTCATGTTCCCACATTTTCATAAGCATACACATTCACAGATCTATGTATGCAGGGGTGGGGAATCCTGGTCCTGGAGGGCAACTGTCCTCCATGTTTTAGATCAGGGGTTCCCAAACTTTTTTCCTCTGGCTTTTTCCTTGTTGTTCATCAATTGCTGCTGTAACGGCAGAAGTTTAAGAAGATTCAACAATTGTATTTTTACGAATCAGCCAGCGATCCATTTTAGCAGAGATACTATATGTACAAAGATTTGTTAGGGAACATATGATGTGAGAAAAGGGTGAATTTCCATCAGTTGAAGGGGCCTACATCAGCTTTTAAAACTATGTCGCCCCCTAGAGTTGTCACGGTAAATTAATCAATTTAGTGTTTTATTTTTTATTCTCGCGCCCCCCACCTTTGGGGCGGGCCCCACGGTTTGGGAATGACTGTTTTAGATGTCTACCTGCTTCAACACACCTGATTCAAATGGGCTGTTATCAGGCTTCTAACGATCCATTCATTTTAATGGATGACCATATGACAGGACCTCAAAGGGCGGCTCCAGACGTCACAAACACCTTTGAGCCAGGGAACAGGAGACCATCTCCATAGGCAGGACAAACAGGCGGAACAGGTCTGGGGGCTAGCCAGAATGCAGGTCAGCAGGACCAGTCAGGGGGCTGAACGCATTTGGCAGATGCCCTCGTACTGAGACAGGCACAGGGCACGTCTGTGGGCAACAGACGAGGACCCGGGTCGGGTATGTTTATCAAATTATTTATAAATGCTTTATAAAAGGTTTTTGGACATGCATAGTACATAGTAGTAGTAGTAGATCATTCTATTTGACTATGGGTTATATGTTCCCACTGGCAAATGTAGTTGCCACACATTCAAATCATAATTACTTAAAAAGCAACAAGTAAATGACATTAGTAGTTCAAATGTGGGCATGGGTTATAAATATGGCTCAAAACTTTCTGTACATTCAAAGCATGCAATATACTGTATATAATTTTTTAGGGATCATATCTCAACTGTGTTACTGAGTTTAACTTAAAAACAAGAATACACTTGAAAAATAATTTAAAAAAAGCAAATCTATATGCAAATTAGTAATCACAAGCGGATTCTATAACATACATTTGCACATTTTTTTTTTTTTTTATCCCATACATCAGAGTGCATGAACTGAGATAAAAAAAACTATATAGTCAAGTGTCAATAAACATCTAATTCCTGCTTTAAGGATAGCAGTGAGTTTGCTCCCTTTATATTTTCAATTGTTCCAGCAACATATCACCTGAAGAAAGCACCTCGTTTTTAGGTGCTTTCTTCACTACACACATGATACAAGAACATGCTAAAAGTAAAGCAACATAGACATGCTGCACATCCACTTCAAGAGAAGAAACTCGACTAAAAAGTAATAAATTCAAGTTTTACCTAAACAAAACACAATTCTAACACCAAAAATCTAAACGTGCATATGTTCATAAATAAAAATTCTTGTGCACTATATGTGCACGTGCAATTCTGCTTACTTTATGCCACCCACACATGCCACATATCATATGAAGGCCCAGGATGTACAGATTCCAACGGTATAACTTTTATCA
This sequence comes from Amblyopsis rosae, assembly GCA_025399935.1. Taxonomy (NCBI): domain Eukaryota; kingdom Metazoa; phylum Chordata; class Actinopteri; order Percopsiformes; family Amblyopsidae; genus Amblyopsis; species Amblyopsis rosae. The sequence goes on along the minus strand of JAODTR010004193.1, from coordinate 8,530 downwards.
TAATAAGTTGTACAGTTTGGTAAATGAGATTTAAAAAATATGATAAAATGTGTAAAACAAATTTAACATGGCATAAATAGAGCTTCCGCCTGACATGTTTCTAATAAAACCTCTCTCTATTTGCTCTGCTTCACTTTATTAGAATTAACCTTTGAACAGGACATTTTCAGATGTTGGGCTTTTGTTTTCTAGAGGTTTGAGGCTGCACCTGCATCATCCCAAAGGGTTTTTTACTCTAATATTTAGTATATTTTCAGGCGGGAATAAAATGTAAAATGTTTACTGTTTTCCATTTCTATATGCTCTGCAATGGTAATACAACATCAGTTTACATATAAAGTATTCACATTCAATAGCTTCTGCCCTATCAAATGAGACCAGATGTGTGTATATATGCCTCATGGTTGAGGAACTGCACATTATTTATTTGTGGTATTACATTTTAGGCAGTTTTCCTGGAAATTGTGCTAGTTTTTAATGACTGGAAAGTTATGATTAACTATAGATTCATTATGAGCCTTGCGGCCCATGTATGCTTCTGCGTCGCACCTACATCGATTCGACACAGCCAACAACTATCTTGTGGATGCAAGCCCATATTGCTGAGTGCTTTGCAATTAGGGCTCTTTATAACAAACATCCTGCACATGCACAGATTGTCTCCTTTTTACAATTGTGGTATGTGTTATGCATAAGTTTACAGGTAATGTAGGGACATTCTGTCGCACATTCGTGTGTTGTCACGACAACACAGTTTACGGTAATATGACTACGGTGTGTGTGATATGGTACATGAAACACGTGAGTAAAGTTCTTCTTTTGGAAAGTCACTAGTGTGGACGCGTTTCATTACACCCACGAGTGAGATACAACAGTATGATTATTAGATTTTTTGGAAAGAAATGTTTTTATATGCCTTGCTTGAGCATTATTAACCAGACTGCACGTGACAAGCAAATACTGTATATATAAATAGGCAAACCCTCGGTGACGTCACCCATAGCTTTTCTCAAGAACGTATTTGAACATAGCGTTGTGCTGGCTCTGGCCGTCGCCATCATTGCAGTACTTCACTCCGCCTGTAATGCCCCCATATCCCCCCTATTCATTATAATGGGATAAATGCATAGCTAATATATTTTTTTAACTAATGAGTTATAAAACAATTCACGCGCGTACAGTTGGCATTAACAGGAAGACCAGCTATATAGACCGATTTTTGAACCAGGCTGTTAACATGTTTATTCTTGCAGTAAAATCAGACATTTTAACACTATTCTATGGGGATTGACTCCCTTTTGCAGTCAGCCTCAAGCGGCCATTCGATGAACTGCAGGGTTTTGCACTTTCGTGTTGTATTCATTCCTCAGCACCGAAGTTCTTGGTGACAAGTCAGGAATTTCCCTGCCATGTCCTTGTTGGTCAGGCATCGAAATTTAAGTAGCCTACTATTTTCTGTCGGCAGTGGCGCAGTGTTTTCTATGACACATCTTGGTTTAACTACGAGATTCGCTGGAGAGAAAAGTGATATGCTTATTTCAAAACGTCTACGCCACTTTTGTAAAATGGGTTTTGAATGCGCAGTCAACGCGCACAGGTCCGTGCGACTGACAGACCAGCGCAGAAGTATAACATGCTCAGGACATAACTTTTTTTTTTACTTAATTACATTTCTATGCGGAATTGTAAAGTGTTTCTCACAATTGATAAATAGCTTTTCCTATTTTATCCTTAGAAGAAATAAAAATAAAGTTGTAGGCCTATTGTACTTTTATTAATCCATTGATTCTATACCTTTATAAATCCACAAGCAGACTTTCATCATTAAAAAAGACACCTTCATCACTTTGATGAACCAGGAAAAAAAAACTATTGGTTTCTTGGTATCTAAGGTCGCGGCTTAGAAGTAGTAATGATGTCAATAACACCATTAAGCAGCCAGGTCCGTATAAGAGGTTTATTCATGAGAGATCTAACATACAGAGTAAGATGTTCATTTTTATATGTTCGTCCCTAATAAGGTGGAGACATGTTATCACACATTTCTTCCCTGGGAGTAGAAAATGCACAGTCAGCGTTATCTATTGTAGCATTCATACAGTACTTTCTTTCATGCATTCAGCAGTCCGGTGTTCCCAGGCTACACTAACGAAGCCTTGAACAACATCTGGTTACATGGTCTCACTAATATAACTATACAGGTGTGTGTTTAATATAGGATATAATTATTAACAGAGTAATTATTAAAATAAATACATTTGTGTTTAACATAAGCATAAGATATATATTGATTAACATAATTAATAAAAAAATAAAAATAAATGGAAAATAAAAAATGTATAAATGGAAAATAAGATTTCCCCAACAGGACTCTTTATAAAAACATGCTTCTAACAAACTAAAAAACAAACTCTAACAAACACAGTATAGTGTTGATTTGTATTTTCAAGGTAAGGTGTTTAAAATATATTTCAGTTCTCAGACTGTATATGTGCCCATGTGAACCAAGGATATTTTCTAATCCCCAGCATCAGCATATGAAATGAGATATGAAAACGATATAGTCAAAAAGACCAAACAAACAGCATTGCGTTGGCCTTACGTTTCAGTTTCCACCAGTGCTGATTCTAAACATTGTGATTGGGTGAGGTAAGGTTCAAACATATGTAAGGAAGATTGAAATGTGTAACTGTTATAACTGTTTTGATTGGAGGGGTTACAGACTGATCCTGACTTTACTAAACCGTGCTAAAGTTCTGTGCGAAACAGTAAAGTGTGGTTGCTCATCTTTTTCTTGTAATCTTGATCAAATTCTTCATTCTGGGCTACAGTGAAATGGTTCTTCCAGTCACCAACCTTTCCTGTAAAGCACACAATATCACATTTTAAGAAGTATCCAGAGAGCATATGAGATTATGGTTAAAGAGACAATCCAACATTTTGTCCTACTGTGCATCTAGTGCCCATAACACAAAGCTGCTCCGATTTGTTTGATGCAAATTGCCTTTCATAGTTTGAAAACAGTTTGAAAACTGCGTCGGGTTGGGTGAATTTCACTGAGGGCAGGGGAGCGAGCTGTGGTGAGACTAAGTACACAAGCTCTGTGGTGCCGCAGTCACACTCAAGGTTTCAGTTGAGGTAGGAGTCGGTCACGTTACGTTTATCTAACAGCCACAAAATAATCTCCTGTTTCCCCATTAACTGTAGCGGTAGACAAAATGCATGCACAGGCTGTTAGTCACTGTACCTTTTCTCATGAAAGGAGAGATCTTGAAGTCCATAACATTGACTGTTGAATAGTTGGCCATTTTGTCCTCCTTCATATTACCAAACTGCACTCTACTTCTGATTCTTTCCTTCTCCTCTGCTGAAGGAGTCAAATGAAGAAAGGAGCACAGCTTGTCGATTTCCCGTCCAGTGTCCTGTGAATGACAGTAGCACCATCTGTATCTGTGTACATGCATCTCCCATAAGCCTGACCATCACAACAAACACAAACCATGACACACTCACACACACATAACTCACCTCAGCCAGATCTTCAAACAGCACATAGTGAAGGTTAGAGTACGTCTGTTTCTTCTCCCACCAGCCAGTCACATGGTCATACCAGGATCCAAACACCACTGTTATTACAGAATATGTATTGTTTTGAGCCATTACCCAAAAGCATTGGTTCATGTGAGACAGGCTTGCACTTACGTTCTTGTTTGGTTACATGACAGTTTTGTTCAGCAGGTGGCGCATGATAGATATTGGTAGCTATTGGTAGATTTATCCACAGTTTCATGCCAGCATTAAACAGTGTTCATGATGGTTCATAATCTTGTAGATAGAAGGGTCATCATTGTATCCTAGTCAACATATTAATATACTCTTTTGCAAATGTTATTCCCTGCTAGTTTATCAGTTTAGGTTATTCTTAGGGCCAGTGTCAGGCATACTGTAAATTAAGTATTTTAAATATTTGTGGTAATAACTACATTGTGATATTATATCCACTTTACTGCATCCCGATACCTTACGATGGGTTAGTACAGTATTACAACATTGTATATCAATTGTGTGTTCACAACCATGGCATATCAACATGCTCAGTAATACTCCATAAACTGAGTCAAATATTTTGGCAAAAAGTCTATTGCTTCCAATCCTCAAAACATTTAGACTTGTCCTGGGAGAGCTGCAAGCAAGGATCTAAAAGCTTTTTGTATGCAGAATGAGGTCACATTTTCTCCACTGACAAAGAGAAAATGAACTTAATAAGCAGCTATATTATTTTACTTACTCTGTCCCTCCATGAATCTCTGAAGGAAGCTGTTCCAGTCTCCAGGCTCAGGCTCGACCATGTTCATACGATCAAAATGGAAATAGGACACTGCATTGTCCTTGGCATTACGGGCCACATACACTATCTGTATGTAAAAGCATAAGTGGGGTGGGAGCAAGGGGTGTTGAGATGAACAAATTATTGATATACCAATCTACTATGACATTCTGCAAACAAGCCTTTATTAAAGTGTACCCCAGTGCAACGTTGAAAAATGCATCAAGTGAGGGGAGAGGAGAGGCTGAGAGGGGAACCCCTATTAACATTAACTATAACTTTGATTGTGATGACATGAGCGTACTAAGTCCTGAGGTGATTTTTAACGGATATGACGTGTAGTTCTATACCAAAACATTTTGTAAATATTAACACAAGCATTGATGTTGAACACAGATCAATTCTATTACTTTGTTTACAGATCAAAAAACACATTTCAGGGTGACGTTACACTTTAATACCATTCTGGTTTATTGTTATTTCACTGGGGGAAAAAATGCCAGGTTTCTTTAGATAGGGGTTCCCAAACTTTCTTGTGCCAAGACCCACCTAGAGAGGACAAATCTATTAAGAGACCCACAAATACCAAGCACCATACATGTAATTCTCAAAAACCTATGTTTTAGCTAATGTTATGCTATACCTGTGTGTGCGCCCAATATTTTTGGGCAGAGCGCTCCAGAATCGAAGGTGTGAATGTGGATAAATAGAATTTCATCCCATCAGGAACAAGTAGGCTATTTTTCCACAACCTTGCTCACGACCAATGAGTGGAACAACACTATAGTAAAGCATGGAAGCATTTCATTGATATTTTTTATTCAGTCAATGGCCGTTTGCAATTTTCACGACCCATTCACTCCCACTCTGTGACCCACCCATGAGTCCCGACCCACAGTTGGAAAACCGCTGCTCTAGATGCATCGTCTGATTTAAACATTTTATTTTGGATATTGGAAATGCAGTTGATATATTTTATACTCAGTTTGGAGATGAATGCTTTGTTTTGTTGATCATTTATTAAAAAGTCGTACATAGAAATCTATACATCTAGCTTACCCTGCAATTGTGTTCCCAAAAGGACTTGGGAACAAACTGGACTGGAAGGTGAGTTTTTATAAGGCGAGGAGAAGTAGTTAGTTTATCTGCGACCTCCACTCCTACAAAAAAAAGTGTAAATAAAATGGTCATTATTATTTAAATATTTTGTAGTTCTTGTGTATGCCATGCATTGATCTGCAATGGTGTTTTCTGTCAGATGTAAGAAAAACAAAACAACGTGTAAATTATAGCCTACAGAAAAACTATGTAACTATTTAACAGATTTCATTATCTGTAATGGAAATACGCCTCTATAAAAACAAGACAAGTAGTAAATGTTTTTACGGATATTAGCAGGGTGTGAATGACATCGCAGCATCTTAAATTGCAAATGATAAATGGAACATGTCCTCACCAGTTGAAAAAGAACGCACTATTATCTCAAGGAAAGGTACCCTCTCGTGTATAGGGATGGATGTTTGACGGTCAGGATCTTGACCGAAATACAAGAGGTCCATGATGTAAGAGACCCATGTGGTTCCTTTTAATGAAAATAGTATATTTGTATTTGGTAATGAAAGGTAAAGCACCGCCAAACCCCTCGCTGTTCGCGGACAAAATGCCAAACAAATAAAATCACACTGTATACTTCACTAACCTGCTTTGGGGTATGTTGCAATGAGGATATCGTCTGGCCTGGCCTGGAACTTTTGTAAATTCTCCCAGTTGTCCGTAAAGTAGTGGACCATACAGATTCCATTAAAATCGAAGAGTTTTGGCCGAGGCGGGAGCTCCATTTGAGAGAAGCAAAATTATGAGCCAGAGGTAGATCTGTGGGTAAAGAATATGTGGGTAAATAAACCGCGGAAATAGCCTAATGGTGAATATATTTTCTTAGGAAATTAATAGCTTATGACAAGTCTAATCTTTAAATATATTCGACAGCCCGGAGTCAAGCCAATAAAGCGCAGAACCCAGTGCCATTGGAAAAGCACCATAGCATGCTCGCGTTGCTATTAAAACGTAGTTATATTTTGTAATATATGATATGATTACGCTACACTGGCTCCTGGATGATATGATTTGCTGGCCTATGCGCCATGAAAAACAGGTTTTGCCAGTTTCACTGTACAGGCCACTTGGTTAAGTCATCCATGCAACTTTCACGTAGGCTATTTACACATATATTCGAGAGCCTAATATATAGCCTGTCTACACACATTCTAAATCGATGATTTTGCTTATTCCCATACATTCAAAAATCGCAGTATCCGCATTTAGAGATAATGTTATACAATCAAACTGATTACGCAAAAACGTTAGACAGTTACACAATCCACTCAGTTTAGACCATTTGTTCTACTAAAGTAATGAACCCATATGCTTACAGTGCTCAGCAACAATTGATTGATAGGCAATCCAGACAATATCGGGAGCTGAATAATGTAAATTCAACAACCAAACTTTGTAATTGTTCTCAATGTTTCCAAATCGAAATTCTTCCTGAAGATCTGTGCTGGTTGCACAAATATGTGACAATCGAAATGCGTGACTGCAGATGGCGGTGTTGTTATTCTTATGGGGAAAGAAACAATATTAGTGGCCTAGACGAGTGTTCAACCTAAGATGTAACTTTGATTGTTATCAAGGAAATTCAGGGTTGACAAACTCTGCCTGCCTAAATTGGTGTTGAACGGTAGACCTACGACTGTGATAAAGATTTTGCTTAATCGAGTCAGTGTTAACTTCATTTGCAGGAGTGCATGCGCGTTCACATTAAAGCGGTGCGGTCGCGGTCGGCAAGGCGAATGCTCCGCCAGTCTCCCGTGTCCGCATTTTCGCATAAAATATGATTTCACAATTGGCCCGATTATTCATCGACGCGGGTGGACAAGGGATGTAAAATAAACTATTTTAGGCTTTATATGACCTAGGGCCTATAATTTTGTCAGATGATGATGACATAAAACGGCGTGCACAATACACTCATATACAGATCACTGAATAATAAATGTTTACTAGCCAGAAATGCTGCGTTGCTCTGACCTTCACAAAATGTGTCTTCTAGCCTATCTACAGAGAACCAGAAACAAGCAGGTAAACTGCAGAAAATGTCAATAATGAATCAGAACCCTTTGTGGTCTAGTTTAACTATATAGTAAATTATTTTGTAACTCAGCCAATGTTTGGTGGACCCACAGCATTATTTGTTTTTTAAAGTCAATACATCAACAACAGTGTATGTTAAAAAAAATCGGTATGTGTAGGCTACTTGATCCCAATTACAAGCTATAAAGACATAGTTTATATTTACCATTTACCATTGTTAGATCATATTTACAAATAATAGTGCTATACATTTTTATTCAAATAAAAAATAATAGTAATATAGTAATCTACAGTATATCAAAATGTTTAACTAATCTGAATGAAACACTATTATATTAAGAAATGTAACACATTTGTCAGTTTACAACACACCAACCCCATTGAACTGATGCAGTATGACACTGCAGGCAAATCAGATCTAAAGACACACATGTCCACACTGTTATTTGCAAGTGATCAGATCAGATTTACATCTCACCAACCTATCTGCATGGGTTGCTGCATGGTAGCTACATGGCATTCCTACGCGAATGCAGGAGAAATGGAGGTGCATTTCACATCTCTCCCCCCAAACAGTCGTGCTGTCAAGTCACAACGCAGAACTCTGTGGCACAAGACAATGTCAGGATGGAGCTCAAAGAGGATTTATTTTGTGTCATTCATAAATCTCTCTAACTATTGACACCTGCATTGACTACATCATGAAACATCTCAATTACATTGCACTTATTTAAAACCTCAAAATGTCTAAACACTTTTAAATGTGGATTTCATGTAGTTTTCTGCTGTTCAGACTTGCACAAACCAATATGGATACAGTCTAGATATGTAACAACAACTCAAAATAATCGTATCTGGGCTGGCAGTGTGAACATAGCAGTGGTCTATTCATGCCAGCCTACAACACGAGAGGCAGAGATTTACTGTGTGTGTTACATATATTTCATGCACTTGCACATGCATGTTTACTGTGACTTTCTGTCCATCTTGGGCCTGCATATATATATATATACATATATGTATATATATATATATATATATATATATATATAT
>JAODTR010004192.1:0-12234 GCA_025399935.1 Amblyopsis rosae | reverse complement strand
GGTGGTATTACTTTATTTTTTATATATTGTATTGTTTTTACTCATTTTGTATTGTTTTTAATGACGTAGTGTGAAGCTCTTTGTGTTACATAAATTTGTATGAAAAGTGCTATATAAATAAAGATTGATTGATTGATTGATTGATTGATACAGACGGTTGGATAACATCAATTATAAACAGGTGCAGCACATCAGACAAGATTAATCAGACACAGGTGAAATTAACGAGACTGGCCACACAGGGCAGGGAGTGAGAGGAACACGGGCCTGACACAAGGTAAACACAGAGTAAGACAGGGCTAGAACAGAACGGGGATCACGAAACATTATACAATGCACAATATACTGTATTTAGTCACAGTCTTGTTTCCCTAAATATGCAACGGTTTTCCGTTGCATATCCGTTCCGTTCCGGATCTATATGTAAACAGTTCATACAGATAACAGATAATAGCATATAACAGCATTTCACTCAGCTAACAATTGAAATATGTCCTGGAATGGGGCATTATATTGATTTATTCCCTTTCTACGATATCAACTCATGAATGTAAATTTCTTACAACATAACATGTCCTTTACAAATACATTGTGTTTATAACAAACCTTTAAATAGGTTTCCTGGTCCATCAAGACGTACGGTGTGTGACTACGGTGAAACAGTCTGGGGCAACATGGAGCAGCGTGGCCAGGTTGGCTTCAGCCTGGGAGAGAGTGCACCAGGTGGCTGGCCCTGTCAGAGCAGGGTTGCCAGGAGACAAGTATGAGAGCTTCTTGGGAGCTGGCCTAAAGACTCAAGGAGAGCTTCAAGAGCACATATGGGCCCTGGCTCCTGGAGATGACTGGCCCCAGAACAAGCTCCTGACATGTCTGTGTGAAGCTCTCCTCAACAGCTTTTCTCCACCACACCATTAATTGTCTCTTCAGCCCTTCAGTTTATTGCCATTGTCCTGGCCTCCACACACACACACACGCACATTGTTCCATGGATCGTTCCAGACCAACATCGGTGTCATCTGTCTCCAAACTACCTGGCAAATCCCCCACCCAAAAACACACACACACACACACACACACAAATTGAGGCTGGGCAAACATTTAGCCGAATGTAGCTACATTCCAAATCTGGGATTACATTCACACTGTTTCAATATTTGGGTTGTTTAAAACGTTTCCATGTGGCCGCAGTCGCTGAGACAACAGGTTAAGTTGGACAAATATCCCCTCATCTGAGGTGGGCTAAGGCTACTGGGAGGCCAACAGAAGCAGGCAGAAGAGTCGTAGCAGGTCAAGTGCATCAGGCTATGGATTGTTTTTATGTCACGGATATCTACGGCCCACTGGCTACCGATGAAGTATGTACCTTACACACATACACACATATAGAAGCCATTTCAGAGTCACCAGAGAAGATTCAATTGGCAGACAGGACATTTGGAATGTGGCCTGTAATTCTGCAACAGTTCATGGTTAAATCTTTGAGACACATTGGGCTGTATCTTACACCCGGTGCAAAGCAGCAAAGTCTTATTGTTTCAGACTGATGCATTTGTCATCTTGCCTTCCAGCCCCCAAATTGTTTAAATACCAAATGCTTTTGCGCCCATTTGAGCACCCGTGGGTGTGTTAGTCTAAACATGAGGTGTTGTCTATAGCGCATTGTTAGTGCATTGCTATCTTGAGGCAGCAGGAAGTGATTGCGTGACTGACCAACAAAAACCTGGTAAAAGCGCATACACTCTGCTTGTTACACACACAGAGACACACAGGACAGCACAACGTGCAATGTACGATGTGAAATATTATTGGTGTGTACATATTTTTAGGATCTTGGTGGAATTCCGCTGTTACCATAGATGATATTCTTGAGTGCTTTCACAAAAGTGAATTTGGACATGCCCTAAATGCAGTTTGCACCTGACGCTTTAGACCAGGGGTCTGCAACCTTTATTGTCAAAAGAGCCATTTGTGCCAAAAAAATTTAGATTTCTCTCTGTCTGGAGTCGCATTAAATATGATACTAAGTTATCCTATCAACATTAGACCAAAATTATAATGAATTCCCTTCTTCCGAAGGCTTAGGAGTGTTTTTGAACTGGGGGGAGAGTGAAATTTTAGGGGGGTGCGGGGGCATGCAAAGATATTTTTTTAAATAAAGCACTTAAATGCCAATTTCTGGTGACTTGAAAACAGAATATGCCTATGCCTACTGTGCACTCACAATTTTGAATGGAGATTTGGATACAGGTGAAATCAGAGGACAAAGGCTGTCAATATAAAATATAATTTGAGATTATATTTTTAGGGAAGGGGGTGGGGGACAAAACCTAGATTAAATTCTATGATGTTTTTCAAAGCCACAGGGAGCCACTGTAGAGGGGCTAAGGATCCGCAGACCCCTGCTTAAGACGGTGTTCTTAGAGTGTTAAAATAGGGCCAATTATGTGCACAAATACACACTTTATAGAAGTTTATAATAATAATAATAATAATAATAATAATATAAATATTAGTGTTTCATATCAAAGATTAAAGGTAGTCAGTGATTGAAATATAATAAACTTTTTGTGAAATTCATCTAATATCTCCTAACAGTCCCCTAGCTGCGCATTGTGTGCATGCTGAAAAAGATAATCAGGTGTTTCTCCACAGTCCTGAATCTGTAAACGGGGACACAAACAAAGTGTTGCAGACCACCACTTTCCCAGCCTTGGCAATGCATGTCCAATGTGCAGAGCTTTTGTGGACGTTATAGAAACAGTGCTGTGTTTATTTCAAACATGAGAACGTGACCAAACACACTCATTTAAAAACACAAGAATGCGACCAACCCTCATCTGAAAACTCAATACTAAACTCTGGCGCCTAAAACCATTCTGTAAATGTCCTAATCCCGTGGGACAAAATGTTGCATTGTCCCTTTAACAGCTAAAATATAATAAGACATTTTTATATTGACCACCACAACCACAACCACACAGGCATTTGCCTTAATTTAATGTGTGGGAGTGTCCAGAACTGTCTTAATTGACATCACACATTTGTTTTGTTGCACTTGTTATAGTAATATGCTGACCAATATATAAAATGTGATAGCCTTGCCCATCTTTAACCTAAAATGAGTTATACCGTAGGGTACTTAGCCAAATTATTTAAAACAGGGACGTTATCTCATTCAAGTTTTTCCCATTGAATATAATAAAGTACCACACATCATAGAATTTCAGGAATGTTTAGATATTTGGAAATAATCTCCCATGATATTCCTGACATGAATATTACGTGATTTTCATGACAGCAGTGTGCAGATAAACTATAATTGAGCAACACATTTCAAAATAGAGCTAGTTTACATTTGTGTTCAAATTCAAAGTTCAAAGTTTAATGGACATTTTACCATCTTCTTAAGGAAAGCATTACTGAAAGAAAGAATTTAACGAAGCTGAGGTAAATAATGGAATCAAGGTTAGAAAAGGATGTAAGAAGGAAATACTAATAATATAATAATAATAATACTGAACCACACAAAAAAGGATATATCAAATGTCTTGTCTCCATAGTCCTGATGAGAATATTCAGTTTCACCCTTATCTCGGCTTCCATCAACGTGACAGTTAGACGCATTATAAACAGATCTAATTGCTGTTATGCTGGCTGTCCCCCACCCCCATTTCACTCACCAACCTAAGTTCCCCGTCACAAAAATCTATTTTTATAATTTTACAAGACCAGGACAAATCCATTGCAATGCTGGCATTATTAAAACAATAAAAATATCACAGGGACAGGTATTTGCCAGGAGTCTCAACTGGATTAGGGCCCTTCCAATTTGACTCACGCTCCTCTTCTCATTTATAGTCTTTCCTGCCTTCCTCTCGTTCTCCTCCTAGGCATACAATAAAAGTGGTGATATAGGCCCTGCTTGTTAATATTGCCTGTTGGTTTTAAGCAATGACGGAAAATAAAAGCCACGTGATTTTCATTTAGGGGACTGAAAACCCCCTCCCAACAAACTCGAATCTTACCCATAACTGCAAGGGAAAAGCAGGGAGTCATTGGGGAGAGGAGAAGCCAATTGAAAGCATCCATCTGTTTTCTGAGACCCACTAGGGACCCTATTTGCTTTTCAGTCCAAACTCATCTGATTGGTTTTCGCTCAGAACGTCATGTTTTTCCATCCATGTTTTGATTTGGTTATGATTTATATATATATATATATATATTTATATTTATATTTATGGATTGATTTGTATTTTTTCCCTTTAAATGTCTTGCAGGTTTGTAATATTTACAAACAAAGCATTTTAACATTTGCAGTAGGCTGTCAGTCGATTAAATATTTCAATCCACTGACAGCCCTAATTTGTATCTGAATAATTTCCATTACAGTTTAGATTCAGCTCATGCAGCTTCTGAAACACATTTTTTTGGTCCAAACAATGGTGGGGGATACGTTTTTCCATTGTGTCTTAGAATCACATTGATTGTTGTAGGGTTTTAATTTTTTTAGACATTACTTATGTTAATTGTTTAGAGTACCACTGGGGACCATCACAGGCTGAAGAAACTCTACATGTGACCACCTGGGGTGCTATTTGACCTAATATTCCTTAAAATACTCAAATAAAAAACTAGAACTTCATCATCACAATAACAAATGTGTGAAAGTGTAACTATTCACTTTAATGTGCTCTTTCTCTTAGGTCTAAATTATTCAAATGCTTTTGTCTTAAATGTACTCCTGCATTACTTTAAGCATACCAAAGTCTTTACAATTAATAAATTATACTTTTATAATTTATATTATTATACAGTATAATTGGTAGCCTATTATTTATAATGTATTCTTGTTTTAATCCAGAGTATCATTAATTTTACTCACAAAAGAATATTGTATTCATTACAAAGATTTTTCAGATATAGTGCTGTAGCTATAATCCATGTCATTCCTCTGCCCATTCCATATAGGTTTTACATATAATTGTATAATATATACAGCATTGCCACAAAACCAGAACAAAAAAGATATTCTTTCACTGTGACTATCAGAAGAACATCCATGAAAAGATTGCACATTCTCCACAATCGTAAATTAACTATTTAATTTAAAGATACAATCTTTCCACTTTAGTGATCCCTATCCTGTGACAGACCAACCACTGCTGCTTAACGCTGATGTAACCACACCGAGAAGCCAGATTATAAAAACTATTAGAACTGCAAATGGCAAAGCTATGTGATCATGTGATCAATGATAACTAGCAGCCAGAAATACATGCATTGCTCTGATAGAGTACCTTTATTAAACTGTATAATCTACAATGAATACAACACCAAATATTTTACAAACTAATAATAAAACGAGATCTCTAAATCATTCGGTGGCCACATAGAATGCTGCATGACCCATCAGGAGGGAGTCTCGACCTCCCACTTTGGCAAGCAGCACATTAGGCCCAGTCGGAACTGTGACCTGAATGCAGACTGTTATTTCAGCCTGACCTTGTTATCACGAGCCAAGCTGAAAACCTGGGCTAAAGGGAGCCTAACGACTTTCCTAATGACCGGTCTCCATGGAGATAACCAGACATCACCTGGAAACTGTCACCGTGGGGCCTGATGGCCGAGGGGACAATTTCAGGCCATTTCCTGCGCACGGGTGTGCGTTCGCATGTAGCTCGCTCACGCACTGTCACGCGGGCAAAGTGTCTCCCAATGTCACACATTCTTGAAGTAGTCTTGCTAAGGTGCAGGCATATGTGCACAACTGAAGTGTGCGAGCACACCAGCACCCGCGTACACGCACACACACACTTACACTTATCTCTCCACTCCCTTGCCTCCAAGGTAATGAGCACACATTTTCCAGTGCAGAAAGCCACAATTGGGACTATTTGTGCAGGCCTCTCGTACCTAATCTATTGGCTGATATTGAAGGGTAATCTGCAGAAGTAAATAGCACACCGTCATCTTCTCTATGCAGTAGCTCATTCCCTTTATTTCCTTCTTTATTGTGTTTGAGTTGTGATGTTCTTAGCTGTGTGTAAGAAATGTTCACAGATGAGAGTCGAGTGTTAAGAGTCAAGGGCGAATTAGTTTTTCGCCACTAAGAAGTCAAATATTGGAGAGGCGATAGCGCAAGCAATCTCACAGTGCTAAAGAACAAACGGAACATGCTTCACCAAAAATAACAAAACTAAACATTAGCTTCTGTGGAATGAGTCTTATAGTTACTTTGCAGATATTATGAAATGTATCTATCTGAATGGAATTGTGACATTTGGGTGTGACTTGCAATATGAGCAGTTAGTCCCCATTTTAAAGGTTCCATATGTGGTTTTCTGCCAAAAACTGTGGCTCTTGGACAATATACTGACAATGACATCTTATTCTGTACCTACAAAACAATATAAATCTCAATCTCATGGTTTAAAACATATTTAAGATCAAATATATGAATTGTTATGCACAGTATTACACTGTATTACAATTCCTCCCTCAAATATGTCTGCCAACCTTAGCTGCTATAGCTAGCTAGGTAAGGCTGGATGTGTTCACGTGCACGTCTTAAAGCACAGCACCTCGCAATCCTTTGTGTTCACATCAAACATCCAAACAGAAGCTAATTTACAAGAAAATGGCACACCAGACTCTTTTGTCCTGCTCCATTAATAGTGTGAGATTGTGGTTAGTATAAGCGAACAGAGCAGTGCAAGGCAGAGCAGAAAACACAGCTCTTTCATGTCCGCAGTCGTGAAATTGCACCATCACCATGCAAGCAAATGGAAGACACCGCAAGTAGGCTATTATGTTTCCAATGCATAGCATCTGAGATACTATAGAAAATCAATTAGTTCTCTAATCCAGTCATACCCTTTCTTTCTTCAAGTGTACAACAATAAACCCTAGAGATTGCACGATTGGCATGATTTGCAATGTGCCGTCAGTATACTTTTACATGTATTTTTGGAAGCATATGCGGGCACGATCAAACCATGAACTGGACTTGTATAATATACTGTTCATATTAGGAATGTATACTCAGTTCTTAATAGTCCCTTTGAATTAGAAACATCGCTCTAAATAATTAATAACATGTCACTTTCACAGTATGGGGGATGAAAATTTACTGAGAGCTTATAATATTTTGTACCCTGAAGCAGCTAATCGAGGCTGACAACTACATTGTCGAGATATTGCTTGTCTATCTTGTTTTCTGGACAATAGAGAAATACTTTAAAATTGAAACTACATTACTGTAAACAACAAAATAATTGAATTACTGTATTACTGTTGTTGTGACATAATTGACAGTGTTGAACACAATATATTCTTCAGTGTCCGTACTTACAGTATGTACTATAAACTTAGTTTGGTAAGGCTCAGTACACATTGTATGCACAAATATTTATTTTAAAAGTTTTATTAGATCTAATGGTTCCTAAATTACTCATGTAGGCTGCAATGTGTTTTATAGCTATGTACAATATTTCCATCTCAGAAGATCTAATTATTTAAGCATTATGAAAAGTAAAGCCATATGTTAATGCAGGTGATGCTATTAGCATGCACATTTGGTTAGCATAGCTTTCCAAATGAAGCGTGCCTGCACAGCAATATTTCTCAGGTCCCCTTTCTACTAATTCCTCACTTGACCCATGCAACCTCTTTCTGTGTAACACTGTCCTTAGTGGCTCTGCTACATAAATATAATTATTACACATATGTAGGCTACAGGGTGATTAATGTACTGATGTGGCAAAAGTAAACCCCCTAGCAGCGAATGTTCATGTTAAATGGATCTTCGCACTTGCCAGGATTGTAAATCCAAATATTCAATTCTATATTTCCTGCATGTAATTTGTTGTGTTATGCTGGTGCAACACATGAACTTCCCATTGGAGATGTTTTATGTTATTTGTTTATTTTGACTTTCATATTAAAATATGTTATTCAAGGACATGTCCGCCTTGTTGATAGGCTTCCTTTGAATAGCACCTTTCCCTGCATAGCTTGTCACATATACTGGTGGGGGGTGGGCAAATGCCTTGAACAGCAATAGTTTTGGCTGTTTGCTGAGCACGCTTCCCCATACAAGCTCTACTACTGTACCACGTAATGCAAGGTCAAAACTTCTGGAACAGGTATTCAAAAAATCTAGTTACATACTCTATATAGCTCAACATTAAAGGGTTAGTCATTCTTGAGAACATTTGCTAGCTTCAAGCTCAAATCAAAACAGTATCTATCTGTGGCCCTTGCTTTGTTGATGTGAGCGGTGTTCACCACTTTTATGTTTCTATTTAGGGAGCCAGGGCTGTGTAAAAGTATTGGATTCTTTTTTCTACACATAGACACAAAATGCGAGGAGATATTTGGTGAATTTGACTAAAAGTGTATATCTTACAAATAGTTGACTATACCTTTAAGAGACCACAGCTCAATTTAAAAAAAAATATATTACAATATAACTGTAAATGTAAAATTGTGAAATTGCTAGCTGCGCTAGTAGGGTTGCCACCTTGCAAGTGGTCGAGACAAATGAAACAGGGGTCTGGGAGTCCTTCCCCAGCAGATTTTGACAGCCAGCCACACAATTTCCTGCATTCTGGTGAATTGTTATGCCCTTATTTTACATAATCAATTTCAAAGTCCTCAGCTATACTCAACATGAATGTAAATGAAAAAGTAGTTTCATCAATTATTACTGAATAGAAAATAAAAGTACCCTCACTTTTGTTTTTGCTCGCATCTTTTCAAAGAGTTGAGCCTAGATTTCTGAATAGTAGGCTGATATAAATGTAAGGAGTTTGTGGTTTACCCAAGCCTATTCAAGATAATGGTCCAGGCGAGCGCAGCCTTCATGCTAAACTTCTGTTCATTTAGTGAGGTTTGGTGCAGTGTCTCTGTAGACTTTAGGTGCTCAAGCACCTGTCCCTTTGGTCATAGTACCCTTTTTTTATGCTCATAGCCTTTATCAAGAAAAGTATGAACAATTCATATTATTTAATATTTGTTTAAAAAATCCTGTCTGGCTGGCTGCCATACGTAAGATGAAGGGTGAAAGTTGCCGGAAAACGCCTGTATTGTGCTCGCCCGCGTCTGTCTCTGGTGGTGGGGACCCTGTCCAAGTGTGTCGGCATGTGGGTAGCGGAGGACCCACATGCATAATAGGCCTGGACTTTTTGAGCAGCTCAGGCTGCCTGTGGGACCTGGGAAAGAATACACTGAGCGTCCCTGGGGGCCCCATCGTCAAAGTAGTGAGTCCAACACCTAGCTTGCCACGACTGCCTGCAGTTAAGATGGTGGAGACTTGTAGCCCACATACAGACTTCCCAGGTGCAACAGGGGCCCACCCCTCTGCACACCAGACCCCAAAACTCATGGAGAGGAAGCCACTCACAAACCGCAGAGAATGGGGGAGACAAAACGGCTATTGGCAGTTAAGGAGGTATGGGAAAGGAACCGTGAAGGCCTGGATCTACATCAACAAGAGGAGCTGTGGCAGGTGCTGGCGGCATTCAAAGACCTGTTTGCCATGAGTGAGGAGGAGGTGGGTCCGACTCATTTGGTGCAGCATGACATCGATATGGGGGATGCACAGCCCATCAAAATGCTTCCGCCCCCGCCGCCTTCCCTTAGCCCGGCAGCAGGCAGCGGACCAAGCGGCCGTGAGTTTGTGTCTGACGTGGTTACAGCCTACAGTAACCGGTTGTATTATTAAATCCTCGAAGATACGTCGTTGTCAGTGTGGTGTTTATTAGGACATTATGATGGGTTGCTACAGTATGTAGCAAGGCAGGAATGGGGGCAGGACTGACTGCTGGTGACCCAGAGCAGACCCGCAACAGAGATCTGGTGAGACAGCAGAGACATGCTAACAAGAAACAAGAGAACTTTCAATATGAAACCAATAAGCACAAGATGAGAAACCAGAATTCGTTAGATGATAAGCAAGATGTAGCAAAACCAATGATTGTTGTTATTATTGTAGCAGAGTAGGCTCTACCTCCTTTTATTTCAGGATGATTGGTAAACGCCCATAATATTGACTTTATAAGTAGCCAGGGATCACTCCCAGCTTACTGGAGCAGCGGTTGCTGTGGACTCCTCCTGTTGTGTGGCGTAATAGTGTGTTGCATCACCGCTGCTGTTCTGTTGTTTTGATTGTATCGTAGTATAGTTTTACGTGTGTAGTCCAATCTCCCTTTAGTGCGTGTTGCGCAGCGGGAGCATTCTTGTTGTATGCATTTGTATCAACTGGTATTAGTCGCCCAACTAATTTAACTTTCCCTATCTGTTCAGGGTAACGGGTGAGTGCCCCTTAAGGCTAGGCACCCGTGGTGGTATCCTCACTTGTACTCTGGTTTCTAGTGTCTGCTGTGTGTGTGTGTGTACACGCGTTAGTGTGTAGGACCACTACCTTAATAGTCTGCCTCCCAAAGGTAAGCCTCAGCCTTTACTATTTAAGACCTTATTACATCCTCAGTGGGCCTACTGGGTTGGATCTTGACCTGTATTTTAACTTTAGTTATTTGACTATATTGACTTCATAATAATACATTATATCTATATGTGATACTTATTTTTTGAGTAACTTCTTTTCATTCCTTAAGTCTTTGTTATATTTAAATACACTTATTTTGATTTGAAACTATCGTCTCTTGCTTCATGTATTGACAAACTTGTGTGCCGTGGACATTTATATTTCTCTGGGTGAAATTCCCAGAGTGGCGTAGTTAAAGCGCAATAGCCCATACTCCCTAGAGTTGAGCATGGTACATAAAAAATCCTTGCTGCTGCCACATTAGTATTGTTTTTGTGTTGTTTTTAATATTAAACTACATATAAAATAAATGATATTTGCATATACATTAATAATTAAATCTTTAAGCAGGAGCAGGATAGTCTAGTGGTCTGGGTGTTGAGCTCCCAGCTGAAAGGTTGTGGGTTCAAACCCCAGTGTTGACCTACCTGTAAGCATCCTTTAGCAAGATGCCTAATCCCTAACTGCTCCTGGTGGTTTGTTGCACCATTGCAAGGCAGCAATTGCCATTGGTGTGTGAATGTAAGGCAAAATGCTTTAAGTGGCTGAAAGGTTAGAAAAGTGCTATATAAATGCAAGCTGCTTACATTTAAGAGTACTTTTGTGAAGACAGTCTGTAGCCTAATGGAAAGTGAGTTTTTAGATTTGCTTGCGATTGCAGTCAGAGCACCTGCAATTTTGTTTCTTCGCAAAAAAATTCTTTATAACCGCACTGGAGTTCAGATGAACCGCACCCGAGACCTCTGCTTTCTGGAGGGTCGGGTCCCAGGTGCGCACCAAAGTTCGGAGGAGAGCATTCACACCAACAAACCGAACCGGACATATGGCTCAAGTGAACTCGGGTGCGCACCAAAAGCTCTAGTGTGAATACACCCTCAGACAAGAATATTGACACTATTAAGGAACTCAATGTCCAGGTACACCAACTGATCATGGCCTAACAGCCTGAGAGTAGTCTGCAACTTAACAATGTTCAAATACGAATGAAAACAGTACATTTAGTTAAATGCTAAACTCAGTGCAATGTGTTGTTGTTGTGTTGTTGATTGATTCCATTTAGACTTTTACATTCTATTGCTATAGTTTGGATGGCTATGCTGTAGTAGCTCTTCTAACATCTCTTGATCTCTGTGCCCCTTTTTTCAAATGTGATCACTTGCCCATCTAAAGGCCTCTGCACGGCAGATGCAGTACATGGTCTTTGAGTAATTTGGAAGGACAACAGTATTTGTATCCATCACTCTTCAACTTGGTGTTAATTGTTGTATTTTACACAATAGCTTGGTTTTAAATGAACAAATGTAATTAGTTAAGTTGCCATTTTAATACAGAGTAAATCTTAGCACCTCTGAAAAGCAAACATATCTGCCTGCAGTTCGTACTGCCTGCACTGTGAATGCTCACATCTTAATTAAGCCTGTTAAGCAATATAGCAAATTGAGAGAGAGAAAATAAGATAATCCTAACATTTGGCCATTATTTGTATTAACGCCATAGACAGGGAGCCATAATTAGTGCTAACCAGTGCTCATTTGCAAGTGTGTGATAAGGCACAGCATGTCCACAGTGTGAGTTCTGTGCTAGGGCCATTGTAGGGAACAAGTGTCCATCCATCCATCCATCTTCTCCCGCTTATCCGGAGTCGGGCCGCGGGGGCAGCAGCTTCAGCAAGGGACCCCAAACTTCCC
>JAODTR010004191.1:0-12235 GCA_025399935.1 Amblyopsis rosae | reverse complement strand
GCTGGGTAGGCCCTAATTAGGCCAATTAAGTACACCTGGGCATGTCACATATATAGATGTGTTGCTGCACACTGTCGTGTGGCTCTCCTGGCACCACACATGTTGTTTGTTTTCTACACTGTAGCTCTAGTCTAGTTTCTTGTCACTTTTCAGTGATCACCACTTTTCCTAAGTGGTAAGTGATCAATTAGAAACCAATCATCTCATTGTCTCAGTGTATCTGTATGTCTATATTGGCACTGAAATGTTTCCTAAAACAAAACTAATCTTGTCATGATGAATTACATGTATCTATCCAAGCAACCTTACTCTAGCAACTTCAGTGACCTTTTCACATGATATAATCTGTATGTAACAGTAACTTCAGACAGTGCATTTATTTACCTTACCTTACGCTGTATGCCTGTGTCTGGGTAAAATAACACTAGCAATGAGCGCTCAGGTGTGAATGTATTATGCATATTAAACAAAGTGGGATAGTTTTCTCCTAACAAGACGGGATGGCACTACAAATTGTCATTTTAATTTCATGAGTTCCAAAATCAAAAAATGCATAAATTTGTTTTCATTAGCTAATCACAGCTATAGTATCTGTCTACATTATCCTGCTATGACAGTTATTAAACTAATTAATCACATGCAAACCTGTCAAATATTATTCGGAGCCTGCTTTATCACTTTGATTAAATTCACAACATAAGTGCATGTGCATTCACGTGTACATCGTGCACAATACCATACAAAGTGTGCATTAGTGTCTGTGTATGTGCAGATAAAAAGAAAAAACAGACTAAGTTAAGGCAAGTGAGATAGGCGAAAGATAGAGATATGATGCCAGAAAAGAATGCTAGAATGTGCTTTAAACTATACCTCTGAAGGCAAGCATTTATTTTGTACTTAAAATGCACTTTGTGGGGCTAAACCACAGTCTGACTGTCAAGGAAGTGCTAAAGCCCATGCTGATGTGATGCATTATGGTCCCCGAGCACAAATGATTCATGGAAAAAAGGCACACAAGCGTGTCATTTTGAGGAGCAAAAACTAAGATTCCCCAAATTATTCTACAGTATTATTCCATGGAGGATACAAAATGGGTCCTGTATAAAAAATTTCCCCCAAAAAACAAAAGGCAACAAAATAATGGGATGCAGCTCCACTCCTTTTCACTGGGCAATTGTTCAATTGTCCCATTCAACCTCAAATGCACTAGATTTGTTGCAACCGGTAAGCATTCCACTTTGGTAGAGCAGTATAGAGGCGTTTCTACGGACTCCATCAGCTTCCTAGAATCACATCACTAGAGTCCACCACTACAGCCTTGAGCTGGCCTGGATTAATGAACAGGCGTATAGGACTGACACCCCTGGGCCAAAACAAGCAGAGGACAAAAACATTGATCTTGATATTTTACGTTTTGCGGTGACCGCCAATGTATTTAGTAACTTTTATACTATATTGTGGAGGACATTATTGTAGATGTGTTGATACCATATGTTGGGACTCAACAAAGACTGATAAATAAATAAATAACATAATTAATAGCAAGCCTACTTAAATATAGGCAGAGCGAAAACATTTTTAGGGAATTACTGAAAATCACAACTTTAAAGTGACTCTACATGATGTTCCGCCACTGTATGTCGTAGGCTACTAGCGCACCAGCATCAGCCGAAAACAAATGCTCCGTGGACCTCACACACACACACACACACACACACACTACCACGCAAAACAAAGAACAGATTAGCTCGAATTACAACACACGCAGGGAGAGTGATGTAATTCTCTCAGGACAAAATAACGACACTATATTAACATTGAAAAGAGTTGTTTTCTGCTATATTAGTGTTTAAACAAATACAAAATTGTACAGACCACCTTTGAACAATGAATGTGACATGAAAGACTTACTATTTCATAAAAGTAGAACATGGCAAAGCCATGTGACAGGAAATGTGTACATTACTATGACATGAACTCATCCAATAAGTATAGTAATTTCACACCGCCCAAAGGACTAGTATATAACTCCACATCTCAGGTTACAAAACAAAAGGCCAAAACTATAGACCTGATGGATTTGAAATAACAACTAGACTCAATGAAAACCAGCAAGGCTATTTACCTCAACAGAAACAAAAACAGGACTAAACTGATCTCTAGGGACAGAACTATTGTCTTTAAATATCTGGTTAGCCCAATCTCCTTCTTTACGCAAAACTGACACCTCCTTATGTGGAAGTTCAATGTCCCTAAGAAAGATCTATTAGCATACTGTCCTTGGTCATCTGTCAGCTGGCAGCAACAACAAGCCCACATTCTGTCCGTAATGACTTTATATTCAGTTGGTAATGAGCCTGAGTGCTTTGAGGTCTAGCTTGTCTGTAAAGGAAAGCTGTATTTGTACCCTTATTCATCAACCCAAGCAATATGCTCTCCTATACTGCTATTAGTCCATATAATGTTCTGTCCAAGTGAGTTAAAAACACAGAATCAGTTGCACTAGGAGTGGTCTAGATGTGGCAAATGATTATCTTCTGACAAACCAACCAAAATAGATTATATATTATCCATAAAAATGTTCTAGCCTCCACATTAGTGAGCTGTTGGTTTTATTTGCATACTGATTGTAGTGGGACACAGTCAAGCCCAGTGAAAAATATGTATGATATTTCAAACTAGAAAGGAAAATAGTTAGTTTATTTTGATCATTGACTGAACATGCGCCTGATTCATTTAAAATAACAGATGTAAATTGGCAGGGCTTTATTAAACATTGCTTATACTGTCTATAGCATGTTATCATATACATATTTGCAACTACCAAAACATGACATTCAAACCATACAATTATATTTAATATGATAAAACATTTCGGATATCATACAAGGCTCTGATATTTCTTTGTTCAGTAGCTTGAGCAAGTCACGTATACTGTAAGGTGTGCAGAGTAAGACAAATTAATTTCCAATGTGGACAAATGGTTTGTCATCATAAGAACATGTATATTATAAGGCAGCCTATTACACACCTACATTGACTATACAGTAAGAGTACTGTATAGGCCAAATGCCAAGACACAAAGGTGTCATTTGCCAAAGGTCACTCTGCATCTCTCATTATGTGTCACATTATGAGATGGACTGAGCAATATTCAAATTAACTGCAGCTATCTCAACCTCATAACTAAACCAAACTAATTATTTCATGAATAATACATGTGTTTTAATTATTGCCTATACAGTATATTCAATGTTAGTGTGTATATATTTGCAAGATACAGATTTAATATAAGCTATTTTTATGCAATGACGTTATAGATGGTATTATGCCAATGGTCATTCAAAAAGCCATCATCTGTCCAGAAGCCGCATTATGGCTAATACACAGATGCGTCATACTACAGTATGTAAGCATAACAAAGAAAATATAGAAATACAATACCATTAAAGAAACAAAAATCCTCCAGTTGTTTAACTAATTGGTTCTGTATGTTTTATTCTTATGATTCTGACTCAAATTAGTACATGAACAGAACTTCTCCATGCGCGCTGTGTGAGAGCTGTGCGTAATGGCGTGGCGTTCGTGTGTAAATCGTCTGAATGCCGTCAGTAATACTGTATGCATTTGGATAAATGATACCCGTGTAAACACGATTTTAAATCGCGCGTGTGTGTGTTTTGAACCAGAAACTCACGCTGCTGTTGTGTCCGGACCAGTGCACCATAGCCTGGTTGTGCGCTGAGTCTCCGGATAGAGCAAAAATGGAAGTGTCCAGATGCGGCTCATTTTGCCTAGCGCTAGAGCCTCTGAACTCTTCTCCCGTGCGTCTGTATTCGGTTCTCGAGTTGTAAACACCTTGCGATGTCTCCAAAAACATCTCATTCAAAGGAGATTCGCCAAGTGCACTCTTGTCCAAAAGTTTGGCGTACGATGTACCCGCGCTCCGGCGAACCCTCTTTGTTGTCTGATATTTGTCTTCTGAATTTGTGCTTGCAATTGTGCCGTCAATTTTGTTGTACTTTAAATTGTACTTTAAACGGACCGCCGATAAGTGATTGGTTTTGTTTGGCACTACTTCAATGGCTATCCCTGTCTCCTTTTCGAATCCAGTTTTCGAATCACGTTCACTGTCAATAACGGATTCCCCTTTCGAAACAGTGGCAAATGCTTCTGTGCTGTCGATTCTTCTTGCGAGTTTGACCTTCTTTGGTGTTTGGATTGCGCGGGGTACCAGGGGAACTACCTCCAGACGATGAAGTCGGTTGTTCATTTTTAGGGAACTTATCTCCGCGACTGCCACAAACTTAGGGGGAAAGGGGTACACCACGAAAGCCAAAAGAGAAGACCAACAGAATGACCGCACGCCGAACATATTTTCCTTGTAAACTGGACGCCAATATAAGAAAAAAAAGAAAAATGTCTCAATCGTAAAAGTCCATTGAACTTCTATAATAGCCAAGGTATCACCATTACGAGCCAGAATCCATTCAGCAGACCTGCTCCGGTCCAGGAATGTGTCAAAGTGAGAGCAGTTGGGGAGGCGCTGCGCATCAGGCGAGCGCGCCCGACTGAGCGGCAATCGCTAGAGCCCGTGCAGCTTTGAAAACTAAAAAGAGCATATGTTCTATATGTACATCGGCAAAGTGGAGAGACGATATCATTGAGTAGCATATGTCGCTTATGCAAAACCAAATGTAACCAACTGGAGACTCGCTGATATATTAGGCGCTTTTGCAGAGGAGCTGTTATATTTTTATACAGTATCAGCAATTTCATTGCATTGAAATTTGGTTGTAAAATCACTTATCAGAGCTAATATTATTAGAGCTGAGGCTATTCAGCATTTTATGATAACTGTGCTGCCCCCTTCATCATGACTGACAACAAACTACAAATACATGTGTTTCTGTATAATTAGTTCATCAAACGGCTGCTTTATACTGAAATGCATGCAGTAAACTAGTGTATTTCCACTGGAATTTGCTTTACAATAGATATAGTCCTGCTGTATAGCAAATGTGAAACAGGTAGGATCCACATCTATGTTGGAGACACTAATCCTATTAAGGCACTAATTCACAACCACAATACCCCAAGGGCCTCCTATTAGAAACAAAAAGGCAGGATGGAGCACTTTGAAGTCATGCTCCGATCTTTATAACTTGCTAGACAGCAAATTCCAAGCCTCCAACAATTCAGTTTTATCCCAGTTTAGATTCATTCATGTTCCAATGTGACAAATTTCTGAACAAAAAAAAGTATACTGACTGCATAAAACATAGTTCACCAATCAATACACTATAATGAAGGCATTTCTTTCAGTTCAGATCCAGGAAAAAACATTACATGTAATTGTGATTAATTTCTGATGCACTGGTTCTTGTTAAAAAAAAAAAAAAAACAGCAGCACATGTATAGTGTTTCACCTAAATATATTATGATGCTACAGTACGTGATACGGACCCAAATGCATGCTAATAACACAAGCTATTATATCATGGAAATAATAAAGTTACATTTCTTCATCAGCCCATATTTTTAACAAGAAGCCAATATGAGGTCAGATGCTACATACAGTATAAATAACATTTATTCGGTCATGGCGAGATCCCTTCCAGACAAAGACATACAATATGTTTATGTAACTCTTGTGAGAACGTCTTGCCAACCAGCCCTGCCATTAGTCATTTGCATACAGTATACGCAAAACTATAATGGTGAAGTTTGAAATATAATTTGTGCTGTCAACTCTTCTTTCACGTAAATAACTGCTCACTTCACAGTGACATCCAAAGGCTTTTATGATTCGTAGAGGCAGGCAGTTTGCCATTGTTCTGGTTCGAAAATATGTGGAAAATCTAATCCATTTTCGCTTAAATGTGCACTCCTTGATTGTCATGACGACACCCCCTCCAACCATCAGAGACCCCTAATGTGCATATAACTGCACTGTTAATCAAACACTGTGAGAAGGAAAAAAAAAAAAACAACACAAAAACCTAAAGAAAACACTGGAACTTTCTGTTGCCTTAACAGTGGAAAAGAAGAGCTGTTGATACCGCGCGCATCTGCGGACAATGGAGGTCGGCCAGCCCACCTCCAGCCCAACGATGGGTCACCACTCGGTCACTTTCCCTGGCATGGCTGTTCAAACAAATTGGGATTCACGCAGCTGAGGGTTGCAGGCAGCAGGTGCTACTGTTGCAACTGTGTGTCCCAAACAGACAGCTCACTCTGACTAGAGGCTATTCCCAGCAGAAAGCCCAGCCAATGAGGAGGTAATTGGGCTGATCACTCTCTGTTTATCCATTATGCTGCATAAATGAAGTGGGCTGCTCCAAAACAAATCCTGACAGGCCTGCCACCGCCCGCCCCTCCTCCTCCAAATCCATTTTTTAATCTGCATCAACCCTCTGGGGGCCTGTTTGTGTGCATGATTGCGCGTATATGTACGCGGGTATACACTTAAGTTGTGAAATCGTTGCACGCTTACACCCAAGAGATTTCATGTCATTGCACATACGGACTGGTGTGTACAGTATAAGATTGCTGGTGTCTGTGTGTGTGTGTGTGTGTGTGTGTGTGTGTATGCGTAATCCGAAACTACGACAAGGAAAAAACATACACGTTTCCTGGTTCTCGACAGTGCCTCTGTTTGTGCATAAATATGTGACAGCAGAAAAAAAATAAGAGGAGAGGAGAGGGCGTCACTAATGCCGTGAGGACTGGCGGCTCATTCAGTTTTATGTGTTCTACTCCCAGGTGTAGATCATTAGCGATATTATCCAATCTACTCATCTCCTTCTGGCTCCTCGTAACTTAGGGGACAATTCAGTCACTATGAACCTGCACCCCCACCCCCCCGATCCTCTACAGTACCCCCCACGCATACACCACATCCCCACCCATCCTCCCCAGCCCCCTCACTGAAGACATAGAGCGATCCCAGAAGCTTTCAGGACCAAATCAGCATTTGTGCATCCGCTGTCTGCATCCCGAGCTTGTTAGTTCCAACACTTCACTGATCCCGACGGAGCGGGCGCACAGGCAGTAGCAGAAAGCGTAATGGCCATCAAGCCGACAGCTCGCACTCTCGTGCGCAAGATGAACAGCAAGGTGCACTTCCCACTTGGCGATATACCCATGCCATTAAAAAATAAATAAATAAAAAATAAAAACTTTTTATTGCAGATGGCAAAATAGACTTTTTTTTTTGCCTCCATCTTTGTCTACATAAAATAAAGTAATTTTAAAATCACAGTGGGAGGAGCCATTTAAAATTGTTCTCCAGGGCCATAAAGTGGCCCCGGCACTGCAAATTCATTCAGAGTTTGTCAGCGCTGAATTTTTATATCACTGCCATTTTCTTAATGTGTTTGTTCTTTAGGATTAATAGCTCGAAAAAAGATTGTTCCTGCAAGTAACTGTTATGTTGATTTACATTGTTTTGCTCAGCTGTAATGTAATGTGGATAGTAGTGTACCTATTTTGTGGGAACTTGTACTCACACAACTGTTTACGCTGAACTCATCTCCATAACTTTTAATAATTTATTATAAACACAGGGCTCTCCTTCCTTCCTCTTCTAATATGACTATATGCAAATCGTGAATCTACAACTATGCAAAATATAAAATATATGTATGGTGTCTCTAAATAATGATTTTTATATCCTTTTTTTCCTTTGAATGTGCCCTGCCATGGCAGGAAGAAATTTACTAAGATACAATAATACAATTATTAAGCAAGGCTTGGCAACTCTAATGAATGTGTTCATGGCCACTGGAGAGCAAACACCATCTGGTATCAAAGGGAAATTATTTGACCCACTTACAAAATAGATATGTCTTTAAAAGAGGAATAATGTCTCTGCATTTTAGCACATTCATTCATATTGTCTAAGAAGCTTTGACTGCATTGGATATTGCCCAATATGTGTTCCTTTACTATACTTTTCACTATTTTTCTCTATGAGGACTCTATGAGCATCAACAGATTCATCAGTGAAATGTAGACAAAAATTCAGTATTGATATCAACAAAAAACAACAACAAAAAAATATTAAGCCATACGGTAGTTATTGTAATACAGTTGGTTTCACCAAGCATAAAAGTTTGAAAGTAAGGCCTGCCAGGCTGCCACCATGATCAATCCAGCTAAAGTTTGCTTTGCGTCTTTATTATACAATATTAAACACAATCAAAATATAGTTAGACTTTGTAGGTCAGGAACAATCGTGTTGATATTATCCAAATATCAAAGCTCAAAGTAATGGTTCAGGCACGGCTTTATAAAAAATCTAAGTTGCTTTCAATGGTAGTTACATTCAGCTCCTGTAAACAAATAAGACCTTAGCTCATTGTATGTCAGTGTGCCTTTTAAAGGAAAAAGGTTATTTGTGCTTAGAAATACTGATTGGACTATCTGAGGCCTTATTTACTGTAATAACAAACACTTGTGTTTAATAATAGTGTAACCTCAATGCCCAAGTCTAAGTAAATCACCCAGGGCTTTTCACATTGTTAGTCATGGTATAATGCTGAGACTGATTTATAGCGGTATAACAGAGAAATTAAAAAGCATAAGTACGTGTTCTGAATGGAAACGGGAATGGCAATAAGAATGGAATTGATAACAAGCCCCACCACTGGCACTTCCCCACCATCATAAACAATAATGGTTATATCAGTTTACTGTTGAGTTATATTTCATACTGAAGTGTAGCCGGAGGGGAAAGAAATGTCTTCCTGATTATGGGTTTTGTCCACCTTTTACACATTTGCCACTGAGGCTATATTGAGAGTTTCAGTAGCCGTTCTTACAGGCTTTCCATACAAAGTGAAATCAATACTGCTTTATACCTTTGGCAACTTTTCTGAGATTTCAAAATGAGAACCTTAGCAGACTACAGGGCCAAATGCGATGCGATCCCTTTACACCGTAGCTTTTTTGATCTATACAGGCAGGCCAACACTCACATATGCATGAAGAGAAAGTCGCAGAAGTACAGTACAGACAAAAATCTTTAGTGTGTCTCTTTATCTCTGTGTCTTTGTGCTTCTCTCTCACCCCTCAATGGTTTTGTGCTCTGTTTCTCCCTCCACCACTCGTCTGCTTACATCCCTTTTGAAGTGTCTAAGACATCTTAAAATCCACCTCACTCTTGGGGAAATGCTCCAGAGAGGGTCAAGCTCGATTACAGCAGTTAATCAAAAGCGCCTACCGGTATACCCTGCCAAACATGGCCTGATGTGATGTGAAAAATAGGCTTGTTACTTTAAATGTAAATGCACACATGTGTACAGTAGGTAAATGATCCTCCAAACACCCCTGTTGTTTATTAGACAAATGCGAGCTTCTTAAGCAAGAAATAATCTTGCAAACAAACAACACATCAATAGACAAGCCATATCAAAACAATACAAAATATTTGATTGGTTGAACAGGTTGCTGCTAAACAAAATATCTGGCTCTTGATTTCAAGTGATAATTATTGACATACTGCACATTCCCAAATATTAGAACACAAGGGACAAATTGTGCCATAAAATGAACTGAGATAAGTACAAATACTGTTGAATTTCCACTTTTGATAATATACTTTGAATTTTTTTGATGCTGTGCTGTGCCGAATTAACACGTACAATATTACCTAAAGACAAGGCCTCAGAATAATTTGCTAGCCATTACCGCTTAGATTTCCACTGTTTACAACAAGCATCACTATTTCCATGCCTCTGATGGCCTGAAAAGTACCCCAAGAACCAAAGTATTACCATATTTTGCATAACAAACAGTAACCAGACAGATACTTCATTATATATTCAAGGTCAAAGTTAGAAAACAATATGATACAGAGGAGGAATATGAGTAAATGTGGATCTTCTTTCATTATACATTATGTTCAATACATTAAATGTAAACCAATGATTTTAACACACAATCTCCTCATTTACATTTTTAGATGTTGTATAATTATATATAATTAGGTTATTTATATTATAAAATTTATAATAATCATAATAATAATAATAATAATAATAATACATTTAATTTCAGGACACCTGTCAAAGCACTCAATTATTTAAATTGTTGAGTTCTATTAGATGCAATTACTCTATATCAGAACATCAATTATATCTCTATTAAGATGATTTAAATTGTAATGTACAGTTGTTAAAGACGATGTAAATTATCTTTAACATCACAGACTCCTAAATACCAAGTGATAACCACACAGCCAAAGGAAATCATTTAGCATACAGAGCTTTTAGGGTGGAAGAAGCAAACCAAGAGCTTAATAGTCTGATTGCCATTCATCATTTCATATGCTTAAACTGATATGTGAGGACAGAGGCTGACTTATATCTTATATGACACAAGTTCAATTCTATTTATCCCGCGACCACCCGCAGTTGTTCCAGCTAATGCGGTGTCTTTTACACTAAGCTGAGATTAATACATACTAGCAATTTGGCCAAACGACACCACATTATCAGAAAATGGATAACATATTAAGGGACTCCTCAACCTAAAGTGATGTAAAGGTTGTTCCATGGAGGGGCGAGGTTCATGCAGCGCTCTCCTTTCCTGGTAACACAGAAGCTTAAACCTGCTTCTCCCATCTACTGGGTGTCTTACACCACAATAAGATGGAAATGTGACACAGTTAGCAGGGCCTCCTGCCTGAGCTTGTATATGGGAGAGGAGGTGTGGGTGACATATTTCCTACAACTCCTGGCTTCTCCCAGAACAGCTGCTGTGGACTGTTATGACAGCTTTCCACTGAGACCACAGGAATCCATCTTCCTTTCGCAGCACTTCAATTCCACTTCAGTCAATCTAATTTCTTCCATCTTGCCGCAGTTTTTGCTACGCTGTCATTCATGCGGCCCAGATTAAGTTTGTGGCGGTGGGTTTTTGAATAATGCTTGGGTGAGTCCCGCAGAGTTGACCATGAGACACAATCACTACTTATTACAACATTAGAAAGGGGATTTTGTATACGCATATTGTTCAGGTGGCCTGAAATCTATTCCAATTCATGCAATACAGTTAATGAAAAAAGTAAATATGACTGTAATGGCAATTCTATCTATTGCACACACACACACGCACGCACGCACACACACACACACACACACACACCTGTAGACAAGCAAAGTGATGTGCATGCATGTCAGCATCACTGAGGGTGGGTGAGTCACATAACACAACATGCAGAATTGAGCCGGAGGCAGCAATGATATGAGCAGTTGTTCTGTATAGCTCTAATTGTAGTAGAAGACAGAAAACATCTTAGTGTCATAAAATTGAAGACAAATAATGAATTAATTATTGTTCCACACGTACTTTATCAGACAAGGTAAATCCTAAAATGGACAGATGTGATGTGGCTTCACTGTGCAGCATGTGCTGAAACAAACTTCTGAACCAGCCTGTCTGAACAGCAGTTGAAGCAATGCTGCAACACAGCCAATTCATAAGACATAAATGAAACCTCCAACAATAATACAACAAGTAAATATGAATAAATACCTGAGATTTGAGACATTATATTTGTAATTATATTCTCTATCTTTGTAATTATATTCTCTATCTCTCTCCCTCTATCTCTATAACTATTTGAAGCACTGATGTTGTCTAAATCTGGGTAAAATGCTAAAATATTGATTTGGTGTAGTGTTGTTGTGTGAGTGCAAATTAGGTTAGACAGCTGTGAAAATACAGTAACCCATCAGGTATGAATAAAGCATGGGGATTCCCTTCGATCATAGAGGACAACAACACAAGCTTTTAAAGGGCTTTTACTGTAAAATTGACAAATCCCAAGCCCTGCCCCTTTTCACCTGTCCCCCAATAACAGTTGAGTTTTGAATCTGACAGAAAATGTCTGTTTTCCTGTAATAGACCATTTTCACACATTCGTGTTTGTTGCACCGGACATCGTCATAACAGAGTCAGAAACAGTAGCGGTGGCAGCGGCAAGAGGTAAATCCAATCCTCTAGTGTGGGGCCAGCCTTAGACATGAAGAGGATTCTATGTTTGAAATGAATAGGCTACAGGCAGCACCTTTGTATGTGAAAAGCATTTAAATCTCGATATGGCTCCCAACAATCCATCCATTCATCCATCCATCTTCTCCCGCTTATCTGGAGTCGGGTCGCGGGGGCAGCAGCTCCAGCAAGGGACCCCAAACTTCCCTTTCCCGAGCAACATCAGCAAGCTCTG
>JAODTR010004190.1:0-12235 GCA_025399935.1 Amblyopsis rosae | reverse complement strand
TTTTCTCAAAATACATAGCAAAACACTTATTAATGTCTATAATTAATCAACATTAGGCTGCTTCACGTCCACTTTAAAGTTTTAATTATTTTGGGTCCATTATTGTTGGGTCCTGTGACGGCTTGTCGGGGATAAGGTGAACAACAAGATGAACAAGACAACAGATATAGCCCTGATGGGCAGCAGGTGACAGTGATTGCGCTCTCCTGCACTTGTGGCAGGAGATGAGCAGGTAGCAGGTCTGAGGTCAGAACACCGGGGAGGAAGACCGAGGGAGGCGGGCGCTCGACCCCGCCACCTCGGGCGTTACAGGTCCACTGTTTTCAATGTGTATATAGTTGCGTACTGTATCTCAATGTGTGTGTATAGTTGTGTACTGTATCTTAATGTTAGTGCGTAATCAGATTTGTAAATATGTAAAATACTCATGGCATTCCTGAGAGACCCTGCAGCCTTGAGCTGAGGGGGGAGGGAGGGAGGGCTGGCCCCCTCCTCTCCTTCTGTGGGGGCAGGGCCTGCTGGGGGCAGCGCACGGCCCGCCCCCTGGAGCTGTGTTCCAGGGGGCGGGCCGTTGTTGCCCAGTGTTCCCCATTAGAGGAGCTGTGTTCAAGAGCCCTGGGTGTTGCCCAGTGTTTAATTATCTCTGACCCCTGCTACCATCCCTATCACTGCATGTTCCTTGTGTGTTTCATTTTCCTTTTCCTGCTGATATTCCATGTTCTATTCTTATACAGTATAGCCCTACCTGCTCCTTGTAATACTTACTCGTTGTATAACTGGTATTCACCGTTAAGTCGCTTTGGATCAAAGCGTCTGCTAAATTAGTGTAATTGACCTTTCCCAAGCCCCACCCCTTTTTGCATGTCCTCCAATAACACTTGAGCATTTTTTTTATCTGACGGAACATTCCGTCAACTGTCTGTTTTGCTGTAATAGCTTTCTATGGTGTTTTATCCTACCTATCTAAAAACATGTCAGGTTCACACTCCAGTCAGTATCATGTCAGGGATGGGTAAATGGACAGCATTTATATAGCTCTTTTATCCAAAGTGCTATATAAGCAGTTGGGTGGGGAAGGGGATTACGTTTTGCTCAAGGATGCTTACAGGTACATCAACACTGCGGATCAAACCCACAACCTTCCGGCTGGGAGCCCAACACCCAGAAGTGCTGTAAATATAATAACAGGATGTTATGATATTTATATAATGCTGATGAGGCGGAGTTGTATGCCCATATATGGGCATGCCAATGACCCCTTGGGCAGGTCAGGGCACTGTACACAACCCACCCTGCCTGTAGCAGGGTGGGTTGTGTAGGGTGTAGACCTACTAAGAACTGTCTGATCCAGGTCTGACCTGCCTGATCTGTATAACAACGGCAGCGACTAGACTGAATGTAGATAGACTGCTCTGCTTGGTGCATTAGTATGCCAATGGATCTCAGCTGAGGTGCGACACCACTGGGGCCCACTGGGGAAAGATATTAAAAACATCTATTCGTTCCTATTCATTTAATATTTTAGCTGTATTATGTCTTAATAAAATGTTCACACGTATTCCATTTATACAATTACGTTTTTTGGTGTTACGTTATGCTATATCCAAAGAATGTGTATTATGTTATCGTTGTATTGTTAAGCAATATCCAAAGAAAGGCAACAGTTAGATGCTAGAACTAGAACGGCAAGACGTTACGGCACATGACAGAGTAACTATGAGACCAGCATGCATGGTATCTGAGTAGTTTAACCTCCTGGGTAGATAAACGTTCGTTTTCAGTAGCCTAGTCTCTTGTAATGTCTGTAGGCAGTGGTGGTCCGCCCTCCGCGGCGACAACACGAAATTAAACAAGGTATAAACAAGGTTAATTTAATAAGGTGTTTTGAGTCAGCTCCTGTATGCTATTTGGTTGCAGTAATTGACAAACTATAGAGGAACGTGCTGATAGGGGAAGTAAATGCTAATATAAAAGCGGCAAAGTAAAGCACCTGACGCAACAAGTCGTTTCACGAGATGGACAGAAATCTAATAAACTGATGTGCTTTCATTGGGGTTCTGTGTCAGTGACTCTTTCCCTGTGCGTGGGCGAGGGAGAGACATGAGCGTGCACATTTTGCAACAGTTCAGCTCGAGTTGGTCATAATGCTGACAAATAACACTGAAATCTTCTTGCCTATACAAGGCCTACTGGGGATAACTAGTGACATTATAGCCTACGGCTACCGGCCCAACACGCAACAGTGTATTTGACAATACAACTCCACTCCACACTCTGATTAGGCAAATTGCGTTTTTAATATAGCCAGGTGAACAATGAGTAGGGATTGTTCATATGTTGTTTGAATGGTAACATTTGATTTTCTGGGGAACTTAGTATTCAAATATCTGTTTAATTTAGTCGAGGTGACACTGCCACCTTAAGAGCAGTTTACGACTACAGCTCGCGGGAATGCAGGTTGCGTATTACGTCATGTATGTCAGAGCGGTAGTACCGGAAGAGAGAACAACCAGGTTTGTGTATTCTTGCTGATTGTATCCAAGATTAGAATACGGATTGCTATAATATATAGTAACTGGAGTATTATCGATGTCGGTAGATAAGAATACGGTTTAGATAATGAACCGATATTAGTGATCGATGGTTTTCTTTTGATGTTGATTCATCTGGATTGTTGTCAAGTCTCACTTGAGTGAAAAATACGTACCACGTTGCGGGACATATTAAGTAGCGGGATAAGTGGTTTTATTAACATACATTGACACAACATAATTATTAAATATTGCTGTGTAAAACACCATTGTGTTAATTTGTATGTTTTTGCCTAATCCAGAGGGGAGATTACTGTGCGGTTCTCCACGTGTGATTTAGTGCGCAGGCTACGCACCGGAGTTTGTAATATTTGAATTATTCTGTTATGAGCAATGGTTAATTGTAACAAAATGTTTAATTATCTAATGTGCTGTAATGTGTGGCTCAACAAGTGAATTGTGTTTTTTTATTTTATTCAGAGAGAGAGCCACTACTGTTGCCTTGTTGCCTGATTTTTCACATTTTGTTTATAGATTGATCTACTAGGGTCTATTCAAATTATTAGTATAAGTAAGGGAAATCTTAAATTATAACTCTATTGGGTATTATATTATGTTTGTGGCAAATATAAGGAAAGGAAAATAATTTGTAATAATACTGTGATTAAAACAAAAGCTCAAAATTCTAAGATTAATGCTGCTCTTGTTGAGTGCAGTCGGGGGAGTAAAGACCCACGAATAAAGGATAAATAATTTATTGTACTGTGTCCGGTCTCATTCATTATCATCTGGCCACAAAGACATTTGGTGTCAGAAGTGGGATCCCCTATTTAGTTTTGAGGCTGTAGGGATAGATAGGGACAGTGAGTATAGGCAACAGCAGTGGTGAAATAGGGGCTAGTCTCGGCTGCGGGTGACGTGTGGCTGGTGTTCCAGGACAAGAGGGGTGTTTACATCTTGGCCGTGGACCTTTAGAGGATTGAACTGCTTTATTCTGCTATCAGAGAGGCTGCTGGACAGAGAGACATTGCAGCTGTTGGTGACTGAACTATCCTGATAAAATAAAGATACTGAAAGAGACGTCTCCGAATGTCAGAAGAGGACAGGGAAATGTCTGCTCCTTGGGCAGGAACCAGCCGTGATGAAGACGACCCACCTGCTTCATTGTACGATGGTGGAGGTAACACATTAGTGCAACTACAGTCGCAGATTTCTGATTTGAGTAGAAAACATGATGCAGTAATGTCAAGTATTGCTAATCTGAGTAATGTTCAACCAAGGTCTATTGTGTACATTCCAAGGGAAAAACACATTGGATCTTTTAGTGGGGAATCTGGGAAAGACATGCACATGGTGGATGAGTTTATAGAAGAGGTCGAACGTGTGATGAGAGCAAGGCGTCTAAATGGGGAGGATCAAGTAGATTTTATTCTCTCCCTGCTAAAGGGTTCAGCTCTAGAGGTTAAACTTTGCATGGGTGGGCAGGCTAAGCAACACACTGATCAGTTTTTATACTTGAGGGAAGCATTTAGAGAGAACCGCACTACACAACTGTTGCATGCTTTCTATGTCCGTAGGCAGGAGGGTGAGGACTTGCGTGATTATTTAAATGCGCTTTCAACTACTTTCAGTCCCCTAACGTAGCTGATATGCAACTAGTTCTGAGAGACCAGTTAATTGAAGGTGTGCGCGACTCCACTCTTCGGCGTGAACTACGTATGCTTATTAGAGAAAAGCCTGGGTCTAATCTGTTTGACATACGTGAGGAGGCACTGATGTGGACTCTTGAGGACCGCCCCCGTAGCACCGGTGTGGCGAGAAACAGTAATCAAGTAGGCGGTGGCCCCAAGGAGTGTTCAGGAAAGGCCAACTTGACTAGTAATGTACAGACGGACATGACAATAGCTCTGCAAGAAGTGGTACAAATAATTACGTGAACTCTCTATACAGACTGCCAGTGCAGAAGGTGGTAGTAAGGGCGACAGACTTAAAGTAAAGCCCAAGTACACAAATGATGGACAACCAATATGTCTTTGTTGTGAAGGGGTTGGACATATGGCTAGGTATTGTCCTACACGAGGGCCAGGAAACCAGTCTCCGCATCTATGCGTCAAAATAAACTAGAGAGAGAGAAATAGTCTATGCGTAGTCCTGAGGTACAGGGCAATGCGAGGCAAGTCAGAAGGCTCCAAGAACCCCCTGACCAAAGAGCATTTTCTAGAAATGCTGTAGGCAGGTGTCCTGAAGTAGACATACAGATAGGTGGCATTCCCCTTAGGTGTCTGCTAGACACAGGAAGCTATGTGAGTACACTTACAGAAAGCTTTTTCAGAGACCACCTTCACGGAGAAGATGAGGACATGCACTGTACAGCTAAGTGGCTTAAAATAACAACAGCCAACAAATTACCCCTACCCCACTATTCCACTATTCCAGAGTGTGGATTCTTATTTATCAGAGATGACGATTGCACGAGGGATGGAGCAGCTGCAGAGGATCATAAGGGATCTTTTCTGGTCTGGTCAACATTGGCTTAGTGTCCTCTAGCCCCCTGTATGGGAGGCATGGTTACCATGGTTACAGTGGCTTAGGGCTGATGTCCTCTAAATGCATTTTTCCATCTTAATCAGGCCGCCCCACCTGGCTTTGTTTACATCTCAGCCACGTACCACAGGACGAGGGGGCGGGGTTGCTGTTCTTTACAGTGACAATCTAAAAGCCAAATCTATTAGTGTACCCCCTTACACTACATTTGAATGTCTTGCTTTTAAACTGCCTGGCTCCCAACCTCTGATTGTTGTAACTATATACAGACCTCCCAAACTAACTGACATGCTTTTAACAGAATTGTCCTCACCATTTACTTTTATTACTGCTAAGTCTCCTAATGTACTGCTTGTGGGTGATTTTAATATTCATGTTGAACAGCTAGCTGTCCATTCGCTGCTGATTTTATGTTAATTGATGACATGGATTTCACCCAGAATGTTAATTTCCCAACTCACAACAATGGCTACATTATTGATCTAGTCTGCTCTACTGGTGTTTCTCCTGACAATGTTACTGAGGGACACCTCCCCATATCTGACCCAAAACCCATCTTATTTGAAATGTCTGCCCCCCTCCCAAAGCAACGACCCAACCGCACCATCAAATTTAGAAACATAAACATTAATCCTATTGAACTCATGAGTGTGATTGACATGTGTCCTGTCCCACCTCTGTCCCCCCTGGAACTCACCACTCACTACAATGACAGCCTTTCCTCCTCTCTGGATACCCTTGCAGCTGATTCCAGCTTCCTATCAATCCTGGTCCTTCTTGACCTGACTGCAGCCTTTGACACCATCTCCCACCCACTCCTCCTGGAACGTCGGACTGGCATTGGCATTTCAGGAGTTGCACTATCCTGGTTCTCCTCTTATCTCTCAGACCACCAACAATTCATCCAACTGAAATCCCACAGATCAAGATGTGAAGCAGTTTAACTGGGTGTCCCTCAAGGCTCGGTGCTGGGTCCTCTGCTGTTCGTCATATACCTTCTACCCTTGGGCACGATCATGAGACACCACAACATTGATTTTCACTGCTACGCGGATGACACCCAGCTCTACATCTCAACCAAGCCCACTTCATCCCTCCCGCCTCCCCCCCAAATCTCCCTCACCAACTGCCTTCATGACATCCAGAGCTGGATGACTCTAAATGCCCTTAATCTCAACAACAGCAAGACAGAGATTCTGCTCATTGGCTCCAAATCCACTATCCCGACACAAGACAACTCCAGCCTGAACATTGCGTGTCTTCCTATCCCACTGTCAACAACCGCAAAAAGTCTTGGTGTCATTTTTAACAACTCCCTTTCATTCGAAACACACATCAAAACCATCAACCGAGCATCCTTCTTCCACCTCCGCAACAGATCTAGACTCCGTCCCTCACTCTCATACTCAAGCACCGAAACTCTCATCCATGCCTTGGTCACCTCACGTCTGGATTACTGCAACTCTCTTCTCTCTGGCATCCCAACAAAACTCAT
Source organism: Amblyopsis rosae (assembly GCA_025399935.1). Lineage (NCBI taxonomy): Eukaryota > Metazoa > Chordata > Actinopteri > Percopsiformes > Amblyopsidae > Amblyopsis > Amblyopsis rosae. The sequence continues at coordinate 5,665 of JAODTR010004190.1, read as the reverse complement.
CAATAGACTCCAATTAGTTCAGAACTCTGCTGCCAGAATCCTCACAAACATAAAATCAACGGAACACATCACTCCTATTTGGATTCAGCTACATTGGCTTCATATAAAATGCTGCATAAACTTCACTTACAAGGCCCTCCACAATCTGGCTCCCTCCTACCTCTCTGACCTTCTCCTGCCATATACTCCCTCCCGATCTCTTTGCTCCTCCTCTACAGGACATCTCGTCACCCCCCAATTTCACCTCTCTACCATGGGGGCTCGGGCCTTCAGCTGCTCTGCCCCCAGACTCTGGAATGCACTTCCACTGCGCATTCGACATGCCACCACAGTCACCTTGTTTGGTAAACTCCTCAAAACTCACATCTTCAAGGTTGGCTATGTCATTTGACCCTTTGATCTACTCTCACCTGACTGTTTTAATTTATTTAGTTTATTTTGTATATATTTCTCTGATAAAATGTCTATTACTATAATATGTATATTTCAGCCAACTGTTTTATATCCATGTATTTGAAATGTAAAAATGTAAGATGTCCTTAAAGTCTTTAGAAAGTTGTCCAAAAAAATAAAATGTATTATTGTTAGTATTATTTCTCAAGCAGATTAAAGATGTTGCTCTCAAACATTTTCCACTTCATCAACTGAGTCAGTGTACTGGTGAAGGGTTAGATCAGATAGGTTGATAGACAGGTTTGTAAAATGATTTCATGCTTCATTGGAATTCTTTTTTTGGAATTGCAATAAAATATTTAAATAAATAAATAAATAGTGGTATGGCTGTTGTATTTTGTAGTTAATTTTTCATTCACAGTGCAGGTGTAACCCATGTGAAATATAGGGCTACTAATACCCTGTATATAATTTAGAGGTGTAGTGCCATGTTGCTTCCACGAGAAGAAATTTACGTATCTGAATGTTTGAGAGTAGTACGTGAGTCATCATTTTTTTCAACTAGACATCTTCTACATGTGCAGTGAAAACGTGCTACTAAACAGAACCATACAGCTGTAATTTATGATTATTTCCAAGTTAAGACCCTGTTAAGCTGTTTTTGTATCAACGCATCCCCGCAGTAAGCGTGAAAGAAGTGTTTGAAACCGAATAAGCGAAACTCCGGTGAGTCAAGTCACATGTTATTTGCTAGTCAATTGCTTTTGGCTATGAGACATACTTTAAGTTAAGATACTTTTCATAGAAACCAATCGGGGTTATGAGAATGTTGTCTAATGTTTATTACATACTTTGGTGCATATTGTGTCATTGTAAATGTTCTAAAAGATCGCTAACCTAATCGCTAGCCCTGGTTAGTAGAGTAGCTTGCGATGCTAATTACTAGCTTTGGTCAATGGAGCAGCTAACAGCATAAGCACCAGAGGTGCGTGGCATTGTTAATATTAAAGCCACTTTAGTAGGTAAATGCAGCATAATCAATTGTTGTATAATATCTATATGGCGTTTGAATAATATTGGTTATAAAATATATATTTTATGTTAATAGTTATTAATAATTCACATAATATCCAATGTATATCATAATTGTGTATAAAAAGTAAGAGATATGTTACATGATTAAAAGTGGATAAGTAGAGGATTAGTGGATAAAGATAAATAATTCATTTATTGGTGATACATTACAATAAATATCAAAACAATTGATTATTTAATTGTAATGAGCTATAGATTTCACATTGTAAGATTTTCTAAATGAAGGAAATAAGTTAATCTATACGTTATAATAGAAATATAACAGAATAATTGATTACTCTGCACTATTTGTATAGATTGTTTTTTTGAATGACCAGATTAAGTCTGAAGGATCCTTTGATGGCGAGCCAAACCCAGTGAGATTGTGGACAGTCATGAAAGCGGTGTGGCCTACCGTATGACCTGTCTCCGAAGATACCTGACTTGCTTGATTCATTCACCAGACACCAGATAAGACCACGTACACACTATTAGCTCCACTCGGGTAGAAATAGTCATAGTAGTAGTACCCATAACACACACGGACAAGGAACCTACATATTTGGACCGATATATGCACCACACGCACACACAAGAACAAGGAACTGAACAGTGGATATTATCACCTTTATTCAAGGAATTGCAACTCTAAGGACAATTCTTGTTTTTTTCTCTATTTTATTTGTACTTTAAAGAGCTCTATTTTGTTTCAATTCTTTATGGATCGTAGCAATATGTAAATGTTTACTACTCAAATGTAAGGCAATAAAACTGTCAACTGTTCAATTTAACCACCACTCCTTGTGAGTTAATAATGGTAAACCACTCACGAACCTAGGTAGATATTAGGGTCTTTATTGCTATATCGGATTAGGATTAGAGGCGCTACAGAATGTATCCTACAAAATGTGAGAGTGGTAAGTAGCCTACTGCATGCTTTGTAGTGCGGCCGCCCGTCTCAGAGATACAATCGGATATAATATTAACTTTTGAGGTGGCGGCGCGGAAGATTGTCATAAAATTATAAATGTCTAAAATCTCGTTTCACAAGATTTTACTGTAGCCTACCAGACCATACCAGACAGAGAATGCGCGAAATAGGCTGACATGTTTATTAGACATAGCCTAAAGTTGGTATTATTTTTAAGAAAATGCACAAATTACATGCATATCATATTCACCACATATGTTGTCTTAATTCATAAATAAAGTAGGCTAGGTTTATTTAGAGACTGTTAATACATCTATCTTTTGGTTCATCTACATGTTTTAATTTTTTTCAGATTGTCCTACCATAGCAAAAAATTATAGTTTGGGATTTATAATTAATATAGCCGAAGTATCAGTCTGGTACTCCTCAATACTAAAATGTTTGTCGCCCGTGTAGAACACAGTGAGGCCAATCAGGGGCCAGCTGAAGCTTTTTCCAATGACATCAAGGTACATCATACTGTATGCTGTCATTTTAAACATTCTGACTGGGTGACATAAAGGTAGGAAGTCCAGTTTTATGTACGGAAGACTGATTGAAAGGTATTGGCACCTTTATGGTAAACACGTTTGAATGGATGGCTTACAGACACATACTAGCTGCAAAATTTAATTGGAGCTGGCAAGACCATGATGGTGGTATCATGAGGCTGACTATGATTAGCACCTGTAACTGTGCTCAACCTGAATGGGACACATTAAGGGCCAAGTGCAGTAACTTCCAGAGGTTTTACATTGGATTTCTGTTGAGAAGAAGTGACACACACTGACTTATGATAACAGGCAGTGCTTGGTAATGAGACTCTGACTGCAGTGGGGCTTTAGCACAGCTTTGTGCTGTTATGTCCTTCGCGTGTGTGTGTGTGTGTTTACCTATAGCAGAGATGGCATCCTGGGCAGTGTCTGTGTTGACATCAGTACAGTACCCTTTCAGTTCATCCAGTACCAGTGACACATTCTCATCGTTCACCAGCTCAACAAGCACCTGCCAACAGGAGTATTATTACTATATACACAGCGCCAGCCGCTGTGCTTTTGCCGCGCTAGGCAAGACAAAACATTCCGCTTTGGGAATATTGACAGTGTAAAATAAGCCTTTAGCCTTTGTCAATGACCCATAGTAAGCTATTGCTGATTGCCAAATTCACTAAACATCTCCTCACATTTCACTACCTTACCCTTCTGTGTGCATGCTGAATAAATAAGATGGCACTTCTACACAGCCCTGGCTCCATAAATAGGAACACAAAGTGGCGAACACCGCTCACAATAACATAGCCACATCAAATTAATGCCGCCCTAATTTGCAGCGGATGCCTAATCTTGCCTAATGGGCATACATATGCCTCACCCATTTATGATAATGTATAAATACAGTATATAAGTACAGTATATTTAACTTCATTGGTATAAAACGTCTAGCAATTATTTCTGGTAATAGAATGATAGTGTTAAATGTATAGCTATATTAGCCATGATTACATGCTGTAGCATCTTAGTTATCTTAGTGAATCTTAGTTATCTTAGTGAATCATACAAATGGGTGTGAAATACAAACATGTGAGTGCTCATGGCTAATCTCACGTGTTTTAACAAAAACCACACCTGCTTCTCTTTCAGCACTGAGCTGTTGATAATAGCAGTGCTCGTCTGCAACAGCTCACTGCACAGATAGAACTGCATATAACCACATATAACAGATCACACCATTTCCTGTGGGAGCTGTGTGCATGTGGGAGGAAACTGACATTTGACCACTGCAAGAGGACCTGCATGTTTGTTTCAAACTGAAAACGGCAATGACTCATTTCAGTGTATTGTGTTCAACAGAAAACAAATGGATTGCCTCAGCAACCGTACAATATAGTATTGTCAAGCTAAGCACTTAACACTACCAGAGCCACAAGGAATTTTAGCAAAACAGATTTCACTGTGCAGGACGCTAAATGCAAATGGAGGAAACCACTGGTGGAAACACTGTTCAGATGAACATTCTTACATTCCTGGTTATAAACTCGTCTGTTTAATAGAGCAATTGATTTGATCCTTTCCTAGGCCCATATTCACAAAGCATTGCATCTTACCACTAAGAGTACTCCTAAATCACACTAAAAGTTCCTAACTAAAAGTTACCTCCTGAATTGCCTCTTGAAAGGAATTCTGGGAAAGGGGGCACTGCTTAACTCTGAGGATATTGTTCCACAAATGTAAAATAATGGAGTTGAGTTGCTCAACTAACATCTCTGCCTGCCCCTATGGCCTGCTCACCTGTCAGAGGGTTCTAGAACCAGTCTGGTCAGAACTTGTAGTCTCAGGTCATGGCAGAAATTTCCGAATTCCAATAAAAAAAATAACTATAGCTAAAAGAACATTAGCACAATTCTTTTCAAATACACTAGAACACAATGTTATATTTTGTCATTCAATATATTTAGCCGACAGTTTACAAAGGCTCAACATCCACGGCTCAACCTCGTATTGCCTTAGTGGTGTAGTGTCCTTGGGCACTCAGACACCAGCATAACGGGGCTAGAGTGTTGACCCTGCAGCAGCCATTTAAGAGATGGTCATAGTGACTATGGTAGTCAAGAGGACTCCTAACTTTTCACTGATTTAATAATGTAGTAATAATAATTATAATAATCTTTATTTATATAACACTTTTCATACAGAATTGCAGTTCAAAGTGCTTTACAGAGAGGGAATACATGCACAGCTGTGCTTCTCATAAACAACTACAGAAATGTAGGAGCTTAGCACTAACAAACTTAGCGCTGACACACTGAAATACTCTCAGACAAAACATTTGAGTCCTACATTTAGGACTGTCACGCCCATTATTTATATGTGTTTCTTCTAAGTCGGCATGGTAAGAGCTACTTTTAGCCTTAAGATGCTTTGTGAATACCAGCCCAGGTCTTCTCTATGTCCAGGCGCGTACAACCATTTTTGGAAAGAAAATGAAAGGCTAACCTTCATCTTCCTCTGCTTGATGTAGGCTGGCTCTGCATAGCTGCAGAAGAACCGTTTGTAGTGTGTGCCCATCAGACCAGGCAGAGAACGCAGCAGCAGCTGAAAATAGAGCTTCCTTCAATATAATTCACCTGGAAACCGATGGAGTGCCTACTCTGGGTGGGGAATGAGTCCTTACCCCAAGTGAAGGAGTTTAAGTACCTCGGGGTCTTGTTCGCGAGTGAGGGGACTATGG
>JAODTR010004189.1:0-12235 GCA_025399935.1 Amblyopsis rosae | reverse complement strand
AAGGAGAGGGCAAGGTAGAGGTGTAAATAGTGGTGGTGGCATTCCAAGGGCTGCAAGAACAGTAGATGTGATGATGAAAACATGTGGCCTAACCCTGAAGATCGCAGAGATTAGATACAGTAATTTTGTGCTTTTTTAGTTCCTCCCCTTTTTATCTGGGCTTTTTGCTGTTGTTTTTTTGTTCAGAATGCTCTTGTGTGTTTCATGGATATTTTGTTCACTGTAAGCAATACTGTAAAGCTTTTTCTGTTCTATCATACCGTGTTTCTACTGTACCTTCTGTAATAAACAGTAAAGGAAAAAAACGAACTGATTTGCTTTTTACTGGAATGCGTTTGAATGTGAACATTACTGTACATGTGGACATACAGTTCCCAACCAAAAAATGTTGTGTAAAAACTGTGGATTGAATGTTTTGCATGCACATACCTGTAAAACTGACACATAAAAGTCTATGCAGTTTTTGTAATGTCAACAATAGCCAGAATTTTGAATCCTGGTTTACTTTGATTGACTGCATGTACCTTGTGGAGTGAAAACAAGTGTTATTCTTTGACAGAATAATTTCATTTTGAGTCAGATTTCCAGTGTTGTGGTAAAGTTACTGTGTGCAGAGAAAGATGTGTTCTATTTTGAAATGAAGAGTTAGTATATATTTAACAAAATGTGTTTTTGAGAAGAAAATTATCCATTTGGCCAATTGTGTTTTGTAGGTGTGAGTCTGTGTTAAGAGTTTAGAAAAGGTATCTGAAGTATGGGTAAGCGCTTGTTAGCGATTGAAAAAAACTGTAAATGTAGACTATGTGTGGAGGCTATGTAGACTTCGTGCTTATACAGTAGTATGGTTTGACTCACTTTACATGTATTTTTACCATTTGACAACACAGAGGAGAATAAACAATATTATCAACTGAACTATTCCGTGTCCTTACCTTGTCAAATATGGGTTTATTGTTGTTGACATCATCAATACCAACAATGACCCGGGCAGTAGAAGACAGAAGATGTGGTCCCCCAGACGCATTGTCATCAGTGGCTGTAACATTCAGGACATACTCCAGGCCTAGGAGCTTAGGTAGGGGTGTGGAACGCAGTCGAATTAACCCTACAAAGAACATAGGCTGTTAAAGATGCTACTTGTATTTCTTGGAGGTCTGTTTAAGCAATCCAAAATCAAGTAAAATTAACAAGATAATGTTTAGAAATAACATTTTACACGTCCTGTTAAAGATTTCTATCTCCTGTGTTGCAGATATATCTAGAAAAGATCAGGCTGAACAGCTAGCCCCGGCCAGACAAGTCTAGAGATACCACTTTGTACCTCAAGTGTAGATGGGGCAATGTGAGTCACTAGCTTTCAGTGTGCCCTCAGTTCAACGAGAAGAAGAAAACAGAATTTGCGCTATGGGCTATTTATAGCCTGTCAATATGGAGCACTGCCTCCCATTAGTTTTGACTTACGGTTCGAACTTATGAAAAACATTTATTTCCAGCGAATCTGTTATTTACACCAATATTGTGCATTGGAATCAGTAGTCTACCGATAGAAATTCATTTTTAAATGGTCACTGATTGCACAAGTGGTCTGTTAATCTGCATGCTAGTTGGTAAATATTCAAAGCATATTACATTTTTTTTATTTTCAGCGAATCTGATAATATGCCTACTACACATCAACATTGTTCTAGTCAAATCAGTTTGTTTATGTAGGCTACAAAACGCAGTTATAGCCTAATGATCACTGATATATTCCAATGCACATGGATTTGATACAGAAGCCAGTAACCTAAATGTATAACTTGATGATCTCACAGTTTCTTCTAGACTGGTAAGTAAACAGCTATACTTTGATTGCTAACTGGGCAGACAACAATTACTAAATTGCCTGAAAACCATACAATTCCATATGACGTTGATTAGCCTATGATATTGTTTGGCTGGGACTGTTTTCTTATGGGTTTTTTCAAAACTGTAGCCAGCAACATGGGAAGATGATAAAATAGCAGTGTTGACAACATTTTGGTTGATTAGTGGCGCAGACGCTCAGAGGGGTAGGGTGGAAAACGTCACAATCTTCTTGTGAAATACACATAGAGGATGTGTGTGCTGTAAACAAAACTGCTCTCACAAACATGCATGTTTGTGCATGTGTGTAATTGTGTCTCACATGAATCATTTGTTTTAGTCTGAAATGCTGGTGTGCTTAGTGTGACATCTAGTGGCAGAATGCCATATAGAACCACTTTAACTTACTACTTGAGGTATCTACTAGTGCTCTGAGCATGTCTTCAAAGCTTGTTGCACTTTTCTTATGGGAAAAATATAAACGTAGAACTGGATATAGTGTTAGAATTGATCATCGCAAACCCCAGTGGAACCAATAGCGTAACATGAGCCCCGTTTGACTCTGTCGCCGAGTAGCAGTAGCAGGAAACATACTGACATGCAGGGGTTACCAATGTAGCGGTTTATGTATCAGACACTACTCTCTGCCTCACTGCCATAGAGAACTCTGAATCCATATATATCTAACAACTATAACAAAAACAGCAACAAACTAAAAAATGGGTTTGCTGAATGCCTAAAAATAATGTGACAACTGGAACAAACAGAGTGCAGTCGCACCGTGCAACCAGAGGGGCCACTAAAGTTCCAAGATAACCTCAGCTTTAACACTATTTACTGTATTGTATGGGGACAGCTTTCACTGCAGCCATTATGCTACTGTACAAGGTAAGGTACTTTTAAAGAAATAACTCGGAAATGGGCATGTGTACTGTCTGATTGGAGAGTTATTAATGAGATAGAGAAAAGTGGAAATTCACCAATTCTTCACAAAGGTAGAAATATATGTAGAATAAATCCAGGAAACCAATTTCACAGTAGTGACTCTCCCGAACAATTGTGTCACATTTCTAATCTATGGATTGCGCACATTCCCTCCACATGCTGGTTCAACCATGGTTCCGATTAGAAAACAGTAGCAGAAAACGATGGCAAAGGGTTAAAAGTAAGAAAACAAATTCAGCAACTCTTTTGCCTGTTTTCATGAAACAGCGAAGATAAAAAGCCTGGATAAAAGGCGAGAACAATCTGAGTCGACATCGTCCCCGTTGTCACACACACACACACACAACTTCAGAGGTAGTACGACCATTCAGCCCCGTGATCTGCGGAAGGCCACTGATTGTTTCACTCTACTGTTGTGTCTCAGCTTATTTCCAGTCTACATTAAAGACTTCACACGGCATACATATTCCTCCAGACACAGGCGCCAAGCTCTACTCTCTCCCACTACAGGGTGTATGATCTCGGCTGCCACGGGAGGCAAGGACAGGAGAGTGGCAGACACTGTCTCTTGGTCTAAATTAAAACCAGTGAGTGCTGGGAGGTGCCTCTTCCACTTTAAATGTCATCCTTGTTTACTAATAGAATAGAAGAACAGCAGCTGTAGTGGTCAGCTGTCTCCTCTCTCCAGAGTAGGGAGTCAGTGTACTTCTTGTTCTGGCACTGTAGGGTTTTATCTTGATGGTTTTTGGTGGTCAAATGCTAGCAACGTAGGGCGAGAATAGAAGAGAATGGATTTGGCAGAGGCTAAAGAATGTGAGCCAGGATAGAGCAGTTGTCGTGAAATTGAATTGAAAAGGCGGGTTGACATGTCGTGGCACCTGACAAAAGCAACACTGCTTTTGGATCAAAGAGTAAATAAAACAAGATAAACTGTGCTACCTCCAAAGCCACACTGTAGAGAACACACTGTACAAGCTCCGTATACTCATTCCACACCAATAACATACTGTAATTCCCTGTACTAACAACCCGAGAAATGAACTAATATATATTCAGTCATATCCTTCTCAACATTGTCTTTAAAGACAAATATGTGCTAAAAACCCATATATGTAGGGGAAGGAGAAGAATGCAAGCCACTCTCAGTTCTGGGAGGGGCATGCACTCCCTGCATTTCAAACGCCTATTTCCACCATAACGGGAATTCCAGACACAAAATAAGGAGTGTATAATCAACTAATATATTTCAAAATTGACTTTGAGAGCAGAGGGCACTCACTCACTATCAACCCACTGGGCAGAATTTTATTAGAGAAAATGAAATGTGTGGACTGAAGGAAAACCTGTCAATTAGAGTGAGAATACCAAATGTACTGTAAAGCCCGGCTGGAAAATTAAGAAATATCACCTTTCTGGCTGTCAATGACAAAGTTTCCCTCTTCGTTCCCCGCTGTTATTGAGTAGGTCATTCCATCTCCATCTGGGTCTTTAGCCAGCACTGTTGCAACAAGGGTGTTGGGGCCGGCGTCTTCAGAAACAAAAGTCCGATAACTAAAAGTAAAAAATATTTTTTGTATAGTTATCACTGAAAAGGCATGGGGAAAACACACACATGCACGCACGCACACACACACACACACACACACACACACACACACATGTGGCCACATGAGCAGGCTCCATCAATCACACAGTTCAAAGCATCGACAGGCTTTTCAGACTTATTGCTGTGGCTTTCCTTTGTCACTAAGATTTAACCTGTGCTCTTATTGGGCCGGGCCACAGACAAATGACAACGTCTTCAGGGAACCTGTTGAAGTCATTGAACAAAACGTTCTCTTTATCCACACATGCACACACACACACAGGCAGACTGTGTGATCCAGCGCCTTTTAAAATGTCAGCGGTTATTTCCTTCCTGTTTGGTGTCTGGTGACACAGCAACAGCAGCGTGACACCAGACACTGATATTTGGCTTTGATGCGTTAAGACATGCTGCTGCTGCAAAAAGACAGATGCAATGACTCCAAGGAGGAATAAGAGAAATTAAGATAGACGCAGGAACAGAGAGGTAAGGAACATGAAGATAATGTTTGGTAATGAAATATTGGGTGTGTGTGGGAGGGAGGGGCGAGGTGGTTTTCTGAGTTGATTTGTCAGCAGAAGTTATTCACTGCAACATTTGGCGGGGTGTCTTCTTTGTGTCTGTGTGTGTGTGTGTTTGTGTGTGTGTGCGTGCGTGCGAGCGCGCATGCATATCCATGGCGGGGCTGTCCGTGTGTCTGCAGCAAGGAGTCAGAGGTGATTGATGGTTTACAGAAGAACGCTGATGGGTGATTTATCTCCGCCGGCCGTGGCAGTCTCCGTGGCAACATGAGTGACCTGTAATCTGTCACCCGGTTGAGAGACCACCTCTCCACTATTCTGAGGAATGAGACACACACACACACGCACACGCTCTTCTCTTCCAATAGCATCTCCATACATCTCAATGAACTGCAACGCAATGTTCAAACAGTCTGCCTTCTGTCCGAATACTCGTTTGTTGTTTGCCTTGGCTTTGCAACGGTCCGTCCTGCTCTCACCCATCCTTCAAAGCATGTGGACTGGCAGCCATACATGCAGATGAACTAAGGAATGACACGGAGCTCGCTAACGTCCCCCTGTGACTCCAGCCTTTCCCCTGGTGGCCTAAAAGCATTAGCCCACACTCCAGTGGTTTAGACGAGCCACAACACACCGCACCTGGCAGCACAGCGGCATAGCTAGCTAACGAGTCTGTCCGTTTGTGTTGTGCCGGTGCGCCGGCCGACAGCTCCCTCTGTTCATCTGCATATCTTTCTGCCTGTCTACTTGTCACGCTGTTTTCGGTTTCTTTCTTTTTTATTTTATTTATTTATTTATTTTATTTATTTTTGTTTGTTGCACAGTTGCAATGTTCTTTGTTTCTGTGTGTGTCTGCTTGTCTCTCCAGCTGCATGTGAGTATGCCGCGCAGCCTGTCCAACATTGTCCACCTGCAGAGACTGAAACCAATCAACTTAACAAAGGAATGCAACAAGAGGCGGGCTACAGCGCTGGTGAAAGGTCTGTGACACATAACAGACAGAACACGGCGCTGACTCATTCAGCATAATGCATGCATCAAGCCGCCGCGACAGCCCCTGCCCACACTCTCGCCAAGCCGGGCACAGAAATCCTCTCTTAGACACAATGGACTTTAAGTCAACGCTCGTTTTCTGACACGTAGTCTGGCAAAATGGAAAATAACCCAGAGGAATGAGCCTTACAAGGTTGTGGAAGACAAGCTAATGGTAGCTGGTAGCATGGCTGAACAACATGGTGTCACAGTTTGTTTGCACCTGAATTATGTCAATGGAGTATTGTATTAGATTGTATGGTGGCACCATTTGAGACAAATGTACCGCGGTGGCCTCTCAGGCCAATGTTGGTGCTGCAGGAACTGAACAGCCAGATGAGTGGGGGGTTTACTTGGCTGGTAGAACACAGAGGGAAAACATTGTGATGGAACAATTCTGGTCTGTGTGATACAACAATCATATCTGAGTGTAAAACCTCACTGAACTGAAAAATAACATAATACAAGTATTGTTTTCACATTGATGGTTGGCTTCCTTCAGCTGTGGCTACACTGAACACACAGAAACAGCAGAGCCTACTTTGTATGTGGTTTATGTGTTTATCTTGTTGTTTGATGGGTTTTCTCTCACTGTCAGGGACTTATTTAATTTAGTTTATATAACCCCAGTACACTTCTTTCCTAGCTGGTCTCGCCCTGTCCAGGTTACTATATGGAGAGTAGGGAACATCCTTATTCATCATATCTTTTCAGTGGTCGTATTTATTCTAGTTTCTTTCTGCGTATAACCTTGTATTCTCCATCATGTATAGACAGAGGTACAATACAGCATATCTGTGGGCTTCTTTTTAATCTCGAAATAGGTCAGAGACCGTGTGTCTGTATGTCTGTTGATCAACTTTTGCTTCATTACTTAAAAGACACATGTCGATTTTATTTTGCAACATAGTTTATATTACGCTATTGTGTAAAACGGGATTGAACTTGAGTTAAAACACACTGTAGCTTTCTTACTTAATATTAAGTGCTAATACGATTACAATGCTGCTTGTTGTTTCTATTGGTAGTACAGTATGTATTGATTCTTAGTCTATTTTGGTTTGAATTTGTTGTAGTGTACGTTATATTGGTACTGCAGAAAAAGGTCAACATTTAAAGTTTGGTTATACATATTGGTACAGTAGTGCTCACAAGACTACATGCACATACTGTAAAGTGGAGCACCACAGTGTTTTCAGGTGGTCCATAAAAATAATGAGACAACAATTATATCGAGTGGTAACTTGAGAATACACACTATACAGTAAGTAGTGTTGCCTTTGCAGATGTTAGAAAAATGTTCTTCAGAAACAGTATAAGTAATTAGGATGAAAATAATTGATTGTGTCAGCAAAAAGAGGAAAGAATGACACATGGAAGAGTTGAGGCTTTAAAAATAGTAAAAAAAACACTCTAACATTGCCCTGATGACAATATGGGTGGGAATAAATTATCATTTGCAATTATATCGCAGATTAGAAGTATTTATATAGCCATTTTTATCTATGTATTTTATAATAATTCTACTCTGTAGATGTTTCAAACTAATGTTTATGAATTTATATGCTGTAATTTGATATAGATAGTTTGCAGCTAGCTTGCCAAACCTGCTTTATTAATGGAGAAGCAGCATACCTGCAGACTGACTGGTCTTAATGGTCTGTCTGTCACTCCTGTGGTGACATGGAAACGTGTGTTTGCCTGACGTGACCTTCATAGACCACAGCTCTTTGACACGTCTGTATGCATGCTGCTGATACCATTCAATATACCACATGGTAATGCATGCTAAGGCATTCATGCATGGACTGAATCATCAGCCACAGATAGCAGTATGCTAACATGCTAACATGCATCTCATACAGTCAACATACGGCAAGGACGATGTACTACTCACACAGGCTGGGAGAAGTCAGGGGCCTCGTCATTGACGTTGGCCATCCTCACCCTCACCGTAGCAGTGCCTGAGTGTGGCTCCGCACCCCCATCCACCGCCATCACCACAAACTCATACAGGTGGTTGGGCCTTTCGTAGTCCAGACGCACCGCGGGGAAAATGGTCCCGTGGGGGGATATGGTGAAGTCTGAGCTCAGCGTGTAATACGTGAGCTCAGCATTCAAGCCTGAGTCACAATCAGTGGCTAACACTGTAGGGCAGGGTATGGATGAGACGAGAGAGAGGAGAGAAAGAGAGATTGGTAGATAGACAGCACTAATATGGCCTCAGAGCAATCTATTATCAATTAGTCCAAATATGATGGTTTGTTGTTGCATGTAATATGTTCACATCTGTTGAGATCATTATTATTTTATGGCCGCCCTTCGCATAATAGATCACAGGAATTGACAGATGCAATTAGCATTGCACATAATGTTGCCCAGGAAATTTTTATTGCAAATTACTGCCATTCCTGTCAAAAACTAAAAACTAAAAAAAAAGACAATTGTGTTTATGAAATGCATTTAAATTATACAAAACTCCAGCTGTATGGAGGGCTGTTAAATGTACATTGCAATTCTATTTCCTTGTCAAAAGTTTACTTTTTGATTATTGCCTGTCAACCTTATGAGATAAATGTGAAAATGGTGCTGTGAAATGGACAATATTATCTCTCTGCCCAGTTAAACCAGCATTATAGCTAATGGGAATTCTTCTCCCTTGGGAGTTCAACACTTTGACATTTAATTAGTCAACCATGTAGCCCAAAGTATAGTGGAGAGTACTGTTTTAAGGTATCTGGAAACATGCTCTTGAATCTTGTTGACGTCAGTTAATCTAGAATGCGTTAAATTAATTTGAAAGGAATGCACATCATTAATCTATAAGATCTGAGTGGTCATCTCCTTTCTGAGTCTGTATTTCATCATCAAACCTTTGAATCCACTTGACCAGAGATAACTTTTAATTACTTTTCCAATGGGAGCAGATAACAGTTATCATCTTTTTATATCATTTTCTTTTTTCTTTTAGAATAAACATATACACAAAGTATATATATTTACAAACATACTGTATATATTTCCCTTATCTCGTTTTAGTTATGTATCTATTCATTCATATAATACCTAACACAGCAATTACAGAAATAAATTGAGGAGTGTCTCATACAAATAGCTAATTATTTTAACTACTTCTCATTATTACAATACTTATTGTCATTATTTCAATAGTTTGATGTTCACATTCAAATGATTGTTAAGAATGTAGACTTACGTATAAGAGCTTACTTAAAAGAACAACGTTTTATGTAAAGTTAATTGGTGTGGGATTACACCTCGTTTGTACAGTTTGAGGCCTTATCCACAATCAGTAGTGTTACTGAGAAACTAACTGCGCCATATTGGCAAAATTACAAGCTCACAGTTATCTTGACGGTTCTCAACCTTCTGACAGTTAGCAATATGCTTTAGGTATAAACCTAAACCTTACTTTGGTGATTGATGGGAATCCCCAATGGGACATATGAATAGGGAATTTATGCTAAGCACCACAGAAGGTTAAAATGCCAAGGGGCATCTCCCAGATGACAACAACGCTTAGGCTCTCTTTGGTATGCACAGATAGAGATGTTACACATCAGAGCATTTTTCATTTTCGTTCCACTTGCACTTCCTATAAAAGATAGAAATACATGAAATGTAATAGGTGAGAACAGCCTTTACCCTGAAGTAGAGATGTTGCCGTGGTTACAGTTTCGGGAACCCCGTCTACACTGTAAATGGACTGGAGGAATTCTGGGATACAGTCATTTTCATCTCTAATTAACACCTGGACCTAATTAGTGCAAGAAAGAGTGGACAAGCAAAGATAAAATAAGAAGAAGAGAAAGAAAAGAGAAAAGAGGAGTAAAAGTGTAGAATAATACAAACAGGCTTATTCAGGCATATCGACTAAAATGCCTTAAACTTAGCAGAGTGCCATAGGGAGTGTTCTTTCCAGGTCCCCAAAACTTAAAACAGCATTGTATGTTAAAGTTCAACCTTTATCTTCCACCAATTGATTTCCAGGAGTCAAAAATAGAAATGTTCTGAGCATGTGTGTCGTGCTGTGTTTTCTACAAAAGCCCTTAGCCGCCCTCTGTCGTATAAGTTCCTTGTCAGCACTGGGTGTAAATTGTGAAGTGACAGCTCAGGAAAGTCCCAAAATAGCTGTCCTGGGTTTTCCTAAGCCCCCACAACACTCAACTGAGCCTCAACTGAGACATTTAACCTGCTAAATCTGACGAAAATGAATTGCGCTAATATAATTATAGTATCAAAACAGTAAATATGTGAACAGTTTAACAGTAAATTATCCTTTAGGGATGTTACTGTTCTATTCTGTTTTTTAAAACACTAGAAGAGACACTAAAACCAAAGGCTATACAGAAAACAAAGTATACGTATATGTAGTACCATGGTCCAGTTGTTTACAGTTCACAGCCATCCACCCATACAGTTGCAAACCCCTTTCTAGCTGGTTTACTCAAAGCACAGCAATTCCTAAGGGTCAGTGCCAAGCCAGACTCAATCAATCCAGTTCGTGCTGTCTTTTCTGTGGATGTTTCAAAAAGCGCTGTGCTTAGGTGTAGCCATTCTATCAAAGAGCACATTAAAGTGAGAATAAACTTCAGTAAAATCTCGCCTTGTATACAATACATTTACATTTAAATATAAAGTTGCCCTCTCCCATTGCATACAAATATAGTCTAAGACATTGGCCAGTGTTAATTTCCACAACATTCAGCGTCGTGTGTGTTTAGCTAGGAAGCTATCGTGAAGGGTTTCACTAATGTTCATTATGACCCTAAGCCTCCAACAGGACAGCATCAAACAGCAAAGCTTGGCAATTGAGTGCTGAAACTGGTTTAATTTAAGGCTCTGAAATATGAGATAAATCTTGCATGACTGATGCAATGTAACATCAGAGCGAATCTCAGCTCTGTTCACTCTGCGTAGCTTGACACGTGAGTACGTCTATGTGACTCTCTCTCTCTCTCTCTCTCTCTCTCCCTCTCTCTCTCTCTCTCTCTCATTAAACATACCTCTGCTGCAGAGCTGAGGCCACTAGGTTCCTCATAGGCTCTGACCATTAGCAGGTATCGTCGCTGGTTGCTTTCATAGTCCAGACTCTTGGTGGGAGTGATCTCCCCGGTCTCCTGTTGGATGCTGAACAGGCTGCTGGGATTAATCAGCAAGCTATAGGTGATTGGCTGCTTTTGGAAGGAAACTGCCACTACCACCAAAAACCTTCAGGAAGAAGAGGGTAGATATGGGGCATTAGATTAGGCAGGCCTTGAGCGACCCTTAGGAGCCTGCCCACCCATTTAGAATAATGGTCGTCCACAAAATGGCAGTGTATCTGGCAATTTTCCTAATCTATATACATATGCATACTGTATGCAGTATGTCATTTATAAAGTCAATTTTTTACAAAAATCATCTCCTCACGACACTGGCCACCTCTTGTACATACATCCTCAGTTGAACAAAGCCTGTAGTAGTTGAACAAAGCCTGTAGTATAATGGCCTGTGTATAATAACTATATATTGTTTATATAATAACTATATGCTTTTATTATATTTATATAATGGCCAATGTTTGGTTCAATTCTTTGTGTTTTATGAAAAACTTGAATAATATCTTTGGTTGTTATTTTAGGAAGGTGACGATGCATTTACATGAATACATATACATACAAAGTACTGTATATGTTGTATATAGTCTATTTACTGTATATATGTTACTAAACAATATAGGGTGCTTCTGATTGACCAGGCAACATTTCCCCTTTACAATTGGCTGACCAGAGATGCTCGTTAACGCAGGCTGAGCTGTCACCTAGCAGTCATCAGTCAAGCTCAAGTTACACAGTGTACACATACTGCAGATGTGTGTGTCTACTGTATTCCTTATCAGTTTATTGTGTATGCTTTACCTAACTTTGCAATGGACATTCAAAAACTTTCACTTGGAAAGCGTTTTCTCTACACAGTGCCCAGTCTCTACACACTGCCCAATCACCAACCTCGTCTCATTCAGGATGTCTTTGAAAAGGAACTCGCATACAAATTCAATGGAAGGAGATTTTGATTAGACAATTCAACACCCAGAAATGCTGCCTTCAGCGTTTTGCTGAGAATAATTGTGTGTGCGTGTCTGTGTGTGTGTGTGTGTGATGTATTCTGCGTAATGCACATCCCTGAATGGACAGCTTTAAATCACAAAGAGATATAGGCTAATGCAGCCACAGTGTGTGTGCGTGTGTGTGTGTGTGTGTGTGTGTGTGTGTGTGTGTGTGTGTGTGTGTGTGTGTGTGTGTGTGTG
>JAODTR010004188.1:0-12236 GCA_025399935.1 Amblyopsis rosae | reverse complement strand
ATATATATATATATATATATGTATCTTAAAATAGTACATGACTTGTTTGAACATGTATGTATAAATTATAGGAAAAATTATGTATTAAAACAAATTAATTATTGCGGCCATATGAAAAGAAATTGAATTCTTAAAATTAGTTATTTACATAGGTTTATCACTTCCTCGAGGAGAAAAAGGACTGAAAGAGTCCGCTCAACTAAACATAAGGTGTTTTCTGCCCTCTGGTGGCGACTACTGTGACTGACATAGCTTATGATTGCCATATAGCCTACATTGAAACAAAATGTATTCATTAATTTTAAGACATTAATAAATCACTTAAAATTAAATATTATGGGTGTAAGAAGCAGACACAACGCAAATAAAATATAGGTTGAAAGAGAAGATGACGTTCTAGTTTTTCCAACTCCATAGCTGCGTGCCATATGCTATTGTAGACTTAATTTACATTACAGTAGCACATTTCTGTATAATAAAGAACACGCCAACAATATAACTATATACTTTATAACTCATAGGCTAATTTATGCTCTGTAAGGTAGGTTATGCTAACGAATGTAGGGACAATATATCTTAGAATAGCCTACAACTTTATCTAAAACATCTGTTAAAGATTTACAATTAATTAAAGCATTACATGTTACACGGTGGCATTTCACACTGACTACAGCATTTATATTACAGTAGCCTAACTGCAGGCCTATGCCTTTTAAAAGGAAAAGGTCCCACCGAGATTTGAACTCAGATCGCTGGTTTCAAAGTCCAGAGTGCTAACCATTACACCATGGGACCAGATAGCGACGCCTACTCTATGATCAAATGTGGGTAGGTCTGTTTTCGCACGTTATGCTGCATAATGCCATTGGCGTAATGTAGACTACACATTATATATTAGCTCATATATTTCAATATAAACAACAACGTAATTAGCACAATATGCCTATCCTATTAGACTACTATGAAGTAGACTAAAGTCGTCTAATAATATGCTAATAATAGCTCAACTGGATCATAGGTAAATAACATAGGCTTAAGCCTACTTAGTATAATACGATTACTGTCGGTAAGACTATGGCTCGTACATAGCCTATAAGATATGGATTGATGAAAAGACAATAGATTGCATTAGCCTACAACAAGAACGAATATATTTTCTTAAAGAACCATGAAAGCGTGAAGTCAAGTGTCGACGCCTATGTAGCCAAATGTCAATTAAGGTATAAGCAGTGATATTCAACAAACTTGTCCTACTTTAATGTGTAGCCGCCACAGTTGTTACAGAAGTAGCATACACGTATTTATGACAGTGCGCACTGATATTCAACTAAATGGTCATACTTTAATGTGTAGCCGCCACAGTTGTTACAGAAGTAGCATACACTTATTTATGCCAGTGAGCACTGCAGTAACATCAAACGGCCAGGTGGCGACAGTAGAGGATAAGCTTCCTGTCTCCGCAGTAGGGATAGATAGGTTAATAATAGTAAACTATTGGTTTTGAAAGACCAACTAGTAAAATGATGGTTACAACGAAAATTTTGTAATGCTAGAGCAAATTATTTGAGACAAGTGTAGCTGCATTTGGGAGTTGTTCTTGTTCAACCGGTAAATTCCACACCCGTAAGAATTATCCAGGTGAACTTTTAGGACTGTCAGGACATTCTTGGCATGTTGTAGGCTAGGGTCAAGCAGGCACTGATCAATTCCCCTTGAAGTAAACATTGAGTGGGTATTAAGTGTAAGATAGCTTGAGTTACATCCATTACAGAAATAAAGGTGTGCCAACACAGTCACACTTTAAGACCATGAGGAACACACTGCCTTCATTATATCCAGAGCCTTTTCTGTTCATTATTGCTGCTTGACACTATTCAAACATATTTTGTTGTTAGTTGCCTATATGGAAGTAGACCAGAGATATGATGAGTCCTACCCTTTCCATGACCTTACATGTGGGTGGGGGAAACATGTCAGTGCAGCTGGCTAGCCAGGCTTTCCAAGGCTGGCATGGGCAAATGATGCCAGCATGGCATCATAGGACTTCTGCTACAAAATCTGACCTTTCTTATGACTGTAATCGTCACTGTTATTGATATGGTGTTATTGATAGGATGTGTGTGTGTATGCCAGTGTACAAAATATGAAAATCATTGTGGGTGGGGGATTGGTCAGCCTACCACAATATCCCAGATTATCAAGAAAGATTCACAAGAAAGACAAACAAAATATGCAGACTATTAGCCTACTGTATATTGTAGAAAAGTTTGGAAAGAATCAAAAAAGCCTTCCCATGGAAAATCTTCTTTTTTTCCAGTCAATTAAGTTGTTAGAGGAAATATACAGTAGTTGAGACATTTACTGAAAAAGGAAGTACCAATTTACATGACCAATTTGAAAGAACACTTGGTGGGCTCACATTTATTAAAGAATGCTCAATGAATGGACTCCATTTGCACCAATTACAGCCATGCAGACCATTTTGTCAATTTGTTCAAGTAGTCTAATCTTCAGAAATTTCACCCAAAGCTTCCTGAAGTAACAATTCACATAATTGATTAGCTTGATGGTCACTTATTTCATACCATACCGTTTATACTATCACAACAGCTTGATAGGGTTGAGATCCAGGGACTGCTCTGGCCAATCCATTATACACCATCTACAATGGAGTGATAACCTTCATTGTTCATCTGCCTTCAACTCTGTGCAAATATTCTCATTTACTAGCACCAAAAGCATCCACAGACTATCACATGAAAATGGGCCTGTGTATACCAAAGTAGATATTCCATAAAAAGCTTCCAGCTATACTGTAAATATTTACAAATGTGTATGTACACTGTATTTCTGATCAATTTAATGTTATTTCCATTGAAAAAAAAAGGACACGACGTTTGTGATTTCAAAGAATTGAATATACTATTACTACTACAGTAGCCTCATAATGTTTGTTAGATCACATATGATATTTGTGCATATTTATGTATCATCTTATTACTTTGTACATGTAATCTTTGCTGACAGATTAAAGTAAAGCCAGCACATAAGGCCTACATAGAGAGACTGGAGCTGCTTTGGGACAGACGCGAGCGGATAGTTCAGAGGTGGTCTGAGGAAATACTGCTCAGTGATGATTACAATTAACAATTCATTTAGCAGATGTTTTTATCCAAAGCGACTTACAATGAATACAAGAAGCACATTGATGTAAAACCGTAGTTTTTACTTTTGCATCTCCTTATGCTCCTATTTTACAGTGACTTTTGATAATTTACATGTCATCTCTCTAATGAAAACTGCATTATGGAAGGCCTGTTATGTAGCATTTTGCCTGAGTAGGAAGGAAGACATTGGACAATATCAATTTATTGCAAAAATAGTTATATTGTTACATGTTGGTGCAATAGCTCTGTAATAGGCTCTGCTTAATAGAGCAAGCTTGGAGGCTGTCCACCACAAGAGAACAACCTCCGCACACAGAATGTGGAATATAGTCAGCACTGTGGTTTGGCATGCATCACTGTCCAATCATGTGCTAGCTGCTAGCCCCCATGCTACTAAAACATTCATTTGATTCTATGTTTGCCTTTCTTTCCAGCATTTTGACCATTCTGGTCACTAATCTAGCCATTCAAACTTGTCTGTAAATAAGACAATAAAAGCCATACTTTCAAAAACAAGGCATCATACATGGGTGTGTCTTAGTTTAGGCTAAGCAGAGCTGGCTTCATTTGAAGTTCTAATAGCCACAATGAACATCCAAATGTCATATATTTTAGTGTAGGCCTATATTTTGTGTATTTCATTGTTATATTGTTTGATTGTATATGGTTTTATCTTATTATATGTGAAACACTTTGTAAATATAAGAGTAAATATATGTTATTAAATAATAATAATAATAATAATAATAATAATAATAATAATAAAAACAACAACAATAATAGAAAATGATACTAGCCTATATATTACTATTAACTTAATGGATGGGAGCATGGGGTACAGTAGGCTACTTCATTTTGTTATTGTTTTGTTTTCTAAATAATTCTAGTAAAGGTTAGAATTGCATTGCAATGCTAATTCACATCATCGAATATAGTTCTGTCCATGCCTCTGAACACATTTGGCTCCATCCAACCATATCTTAAATGGTGGTGTCTAAGAGGTAAAGCTGTCCTAACAGCTATGATCACAACAACATAGAGTGTTTTGCACTTCTATCTTCATTGTCTGGGACCAGCACAAGACACATGATAAGTCAGATAGGCCTATAGAAAAAGACACATGCACCTCTGACCAGCTAAGCAATGGAGGTAAGTGTGTGCTGTTGAACTTTATAATCTTATTTACAAACCTAATGAGAAAGCATATCAATTTTAACTGCTATTAGAATTGCTTAAACACACTTATCATTATTTCTGAAGTCCCCAATGCTTTCAGCATATAGTATGCTGTGTAGTGTACAAACAGAAAAATGCAGTAGTTAATCGAAGCAGTAAAACACACACAGTATAGCCTATTTTATCGTGTAGACTATTATGTTTTCCTACCCCCAACCCCATAATCCCGGGGTATCTATTTTGAGCCCAATGCTACTTTAGTGCTAATCTTTGTGTTTGTCTAATTTGAGGACTTGTTTCCTTTACAAAAACCACACGGAATGAGTTGGTTTGCATAGCCTTGGGGCACAGAATCCTATTGAGCACACACAACATAGACCTATTAAATGGAAAATTGAGTTAGTTTTTCTAGCACTAGCTGTCTGCATTAGACTGCTTTTCTCTTTCCATACAAACTGCAGTTGCATTGGTTGGCTGGTCTGGTTGTCTCAATTCTCAGAAGTGACTTATATAAGATAAACCTACTGTAGGCTATTACCCCACCACTTACTTTATAAAACGAATTAAAACATTGTTTCTAGTTGTATACATTATAAACAGTCACTAAGTGGATACATTATCAGCTATATGTTAGGCCCTATAGCCCAAAATATTGGGTTCAATTATGTGTTATGTGTTAATACTGAACCTAAATAATACTGCAATGTTGGACTGTGAATAGCCAACTAGTACAGGCTATTATTCTACACATTCTCATAATCATTTAACAAGAATTTGTGGTGCAGAGATGTATAGCCTCACAATACCATCCATCTCGCAAGCTGCAGTATTACTTCAATGTGAGTTATCATTCTGGACAGGCTTTGAGTCCATAGTCTTGGATCTGTGGTTTGGGTCAATCACTGTCGTACTGGCAGGTATGTGTGTAGTTTAGGTGTGCCATTAGCCACTGAAGTTAGCATAGAAATATGGAGGTTAGGCTTTAATATATGTGATAGACATACGGCTCATCCAATCATCTGCAAATGTTTATTTTTTTTTTTTTTTCGAAAACACCTGCCGTTTTCCAAACAGTTTCAATGGACAGATTCCCAATTGGTTCTGTATAACAAATCATCTGAAGCGTAAGGTTAAGATTGACCTAATCTAAGATACATGTAAGGCAATGAAGCATCTTCAAAGAATGCATTATATCTTTAAGGATACACCTTCTTGGCAACCTTTAACCACTCTATCCTAAGGTCTACTGTTATCGTCTATATTCCTACTACAGTCAGTCATTGAGAGCATAAATCACTGTGTCACCACTATCTTACAGTGTGTTGCTATGAAGAGACCCTTAGTTACAACAACATTGTCCCTCCCTCCATGATCTCCCTGCTTCTCCTGACCTGACCCAGACAGGATTACACCAGCTCTACAGTTTCAGTCAACAGGATAGTACAGGTCAGATTGTTATTTATAAATATATTCAAGTGTGTATGCAGGGAGACCTTTAAAACAGTGTTGACATGACAAATCATTTCTACTAAAACTACTAGTGACATTCCAAATACAGACACATCTATGTCCATATTTCCATCTGTGGGGGGAATTAAACATATTTTTATAGGATAAAAACCGATTGAATGCAGCCCAATTAACTAAGACTGTAATGTTCAGTAACAAAATAAATATAAACAAAATGTAACTATTTAGATGCTCACCATACACTACATTGTTACTACAGTGTATATAGTGTGTTATTATAATGTAATCAAATAAAAATCCAAATATGAAGTCATGAATATACAAGTGTAAAACAAAACAACAGCAATACATACTGCCTACTGTTCACACAAGCTAATGGTACACTGTAAACTATAAAGGCCAGGGTTGGGAAGTAACTGATTACAAAAAAAGTAACTGTAATCCATTACTTTACCAGCTAAAACAGTGGAATCAGATTACTGGTATTTAAAACAAATGTGATGATTACTTGGGACTACTTTCAAATTTAAAAGGGACATTTGCAGAAAACTGCATAAAACAATCAGCTGTTCTCTTTTTAACCTTTTATTAATGTCAATCAATAATTGAAATAAAGTGTTACTTTAATCTGATTTCCTGAACATCAAAAATATGTGGAGTACCAACACTTTGGATGGAAGTAAGGCCTGAAGTAATCTAAATGTAATGGAAAGTAACAAGATTCTGTTACTTAATTTAGGTAATGCAAAAATGTCTATAATTTTAACCTGGTAGCTAGTAACTGTAATTGATTACATTTTAAAAGTAACCTACCCAACCCTGAAAAAAGACACTCCTTCATTTCTATCTGGAATGCACTTTGTTCAAGCCAAGAGTTGCAAACACACTGCTAGGATTTCAAACTCAGAGAGCGCAAGCCCCTCCCACACCTGAGCGCTGGCATTCATCCCTGCTCCCTAATGGCCAGTCGCCCCTGTAGCATAGTTCATAGGTTAACCCCATTCTTTACCTTCTAGTATGCCTCACCTTCCCCATGCCCTCCCCACTAGGACACACCCACAGACCAGGCTTGTTTGGCGGAGCTCTTCTGGCAACGGTGTGCAGACTGTGGGTTACGTCCAAGGCGTCCGCTCTGAGAGGGAGGGAGGCTGAGTGCAAACACAACTTCAACAGATTTAGAGCTCCTCCTGCTCCACATGAATGAAGAGTGCTTGCGATGCTTGGTGTTTCAATAGACCTCTTGTCGGAGGAAGCCTTCCATTCCCGAGGGAGGCATCCTCGAGTGTGAGGATGCATAGTGATGCAGATGGATGAATCCCTTGTATCTGGAGCGGGTGTGGGTGTATGCTGCTGAAGCACTATGGAACAACTGGCTGAATGGCAGTGATGTGTGTGTGCGTGTGCTTGTGCATGTGTGCGTGCAAACAATAAATACAGTTACAACAGTAACACATAGGGAGAAGATATTACTAACAACAAAAGGAAACATTTGTGAATGCAGTCCATGTGTGAATCAAGAACTATATTGTATACAGTGGTGGTTGTGTGTAGTGGGCAAGACATGGCTAAGACAGACAGCAATAGAGAGATTATTAGAAGAGTGACACAGAATGAGAAGATCCTCTGAGGAGGCGTGTGTTAAATAAGAGAGAACTGTGCTTAGTCATTCCATTGGCAGCAAACTGAGAGAGGTGGCATGCTCTCGGGGAGGGTGCTTTTACAAAGCCCATGCTACAGCGCACATGGGAAGACTTAACAGCAGGAGTCGCTGATGCCATTTGGAGGTGCCGTATCCGATCAAAACAAAGCTGGCATCACTG
This sequence comes from Amblyopsis rosae, assembly GCA_025399935.1. Lineage (NCBI taxonomy): Eukaryota > Metazoa > Chordata > Actinopteri > Percopsiformes > Amblyopsidae > Amblyopsis > Amblyopsis rosae. The sequence goes on along the minus strand of JAODTR010004188.1, from coordinate 4,603 downwards.
CATATCATCATGGATATATTTATAATTCTGTAGTTTCGGTAGTAGTTTAGGTTAAATGGAACTATAATCTTTATCTTTTAAGAAAAACTGTAACTTCAAGTTACTTCAAGTAAATCTTCTCATAGGGCATACAGTATATTAAATGTGAGCTTTAAGGCAAGCCAGTGAGTTGTTATATACAGTACATAAGTATTGTAAACATTCACTATATATGTGTGCACAATATACTGTAAGCAACTGTCTTCCAGGCCTGTGCTTGCTAAAATTCAAGAAACCAGAGCAGTTTTGGTCGTTTACTCACGACAGAGAGTTGAAGAGCCATCAAAGATTGTTTGCTAGCCCTGTGGGTCAAGTTTCATCTCTTGTAAATTATTGTTCAGGCCTGCCAGTTGAAAAGAAAAAAAAATAGGCTATACCACTTGACAACAAACATTTACACACATTAGTTTATAGTTTTTTGACCCTGTCAGTTTTCTGCTGTAACGTTTCCACCTCTTCTAAAATCTTCTAGAATAAAAGGTACCAATCCTATCACTTTAACTGAAACAAATAAGATACATAAACCTATGATAATATAGCCGCAGGGATAAAAATGTTGTTTTAGTAATCTAGCAGTGACGTTATTCTCCGTTATCTTATTATTACGTATATTATTCCCAATAATTAATTTTCATAAATCTAACAGCATAAATATAACATTTTCAGCAGCATTGTAAAATTACAAAAATTTTGAAGAGCAAATACAATGCACTGCTCTGAGAGATTTAAATAAGCATGATCTACTTTATGTTTGAGGCTAAGTGATCAACGTACAGTACTTCATCAGAAATAATAAAATAAAAGAATCATAGCCTCCGTGGCAAGCTTGTGATAGTGCTGGAAAGGTAATTCCAGGCCAAACATTCCAAGAGGAACACTGTCTCCACTCAAGTTACGCAATCAATATTCCAGATGAGAGCGGAATATAAATGTACACACATATTATTTGATTATTATATGAAATTTTGACACATTGCCTTGTCTGTATTGAAATATAAGACGTACATGTTAAAGTAATCAATGTATTTTCATTCTTATTGGATAGACCCGCTCTTCAGATAACATTTATGTACTTAGTTTATCTGGAACACTTACGGCCGTACGCGCTCCTCAAGGGTTTCCTGTGACATGCGTGCTTCTGTAATGTCTGTATTTCTACATCGCTACACTGATACACACACACACACAATACGCACACGCACGCGCACACACACACACACATACAACACGGGTGCCAACCGACTGTCAGACGTGGGGTTGGCACTCCACTGTGTAATTTTCTAAGTATAATTTTGGCTCAGAGGCAACACGGACAGAGCTGCCAGTTCATGTTTGCTTTCGTTTTTTAAATGTGATCTAAACACTCTGTCCCTTTCATGAACACGCACACACACAGATGCACAATAAAATACATGAAATGTTGCACATTAAGTGTGTGCGCTGCAAGAACAGCATGGAAGCTTGCAAATTGCAATATCTAAACTTATATGCACAGCTATAACTTATATGCAACACTAGCTATCTAGCTACCGGTACCAACGTAAAAGACAAAAACGTATATACAAACAACAGTCTCTGGTTCTGTGTCGCAACTAAGTGGCTGGGCTGTTGCCAAGCAAAACATAAACACCACGCTAGCTTTTTACATATGTTTTCACGTTACCGCAGGTCATTTGTAACCAATACATCCACGTTTGTATCATGTAGTCATCTACATTTGCCTGTTTCCATTAATCACGCAGCCAGTTTAGTAAAATATGTTGAGTCACTTGAACAGCTTATCATAAGTGTGTTGTTTTTTTAATTAGCAACTGTTATCAGGATAACACTGATACAGTGGAGTGATACATGCATAGTAAAAAGTCCCAGTGCGTTAGACTATAATATTGGCACTCATGGAATGCCTCTTGTCCAATATTGGTCAGCGCTAACTGTTGTATAAACAGTATGGCCATCTAGGAAATAATTTAGGCTACTGTACTTCCTGTCTTAAGTTTCATGTTGTTTGTGTCAAATGTTCCTATTCAGTATGTTTTTTTATTTTATTGTAAGCTATAAAGCAACACAATATATACTTATTAATAGACAAGATCTTCAAAAGATACTTTTTAATTGCTATTGTCATAGAGTCATGTGTTATGGTCTGTAATGCACCATCTTAAAGTTGGTCCTGCTGCATGCACAGTACAACTTCATCCAAGGGTGCCACCTGGTCAAAAACTGTGCATAGCAGTTTTTGATAAAGGAGGAGAAGAAGTGAAGGACTAGTTGGTTTCTCTGGGGGCAGTACCATCGGTTGCCACAAATAATGGCGGTTTCAAGCTTCGAGTCAAAGCCTGACCCTCTGAGCACAGCTTGTACAGTTTTTGCACCTGTTGTTTTGGAATGAGAACAAAAACACTGAAAGGTTTCCTGTTTCAGAAGGAAATACCCCATCACTACCGGGACTTCCCATGGACATATGCCAAACAATATTCTCTCTCTCCCCTTTTCTTTATACTGTAACCTCCTTCCTTTATAGCCTTTATAGGACAGCGTCCATGTAACGTGTGTGTTGTGAAATTAACTAATGTCCACACTAAAAAGGGTGCATATTTTAAATAACAAATACAATATATTGAAATAACACATACAATCTACAGAATGTGAGGCCTATTTGTAAATGCTGCATTTTTGAAGGGAAGACAAATCTATACATACATGAAATGATATAGAAAAGTCTAGAGAGAAACAGAGAAGTTCACACCCTCTACAACATATGGTACTGTACGTCAGTTTGTAATGACACAGATCTAATCTGCAGTATGTTGCATGTGTGATACATGCTGCACAATGCAGATTAGATCTGCATACATACCATAGTATGTGGATTTAAAGAAACACTCCTTGCTTTGCGTCAGTTAAAGCTCTGAGTCATTCCTCTATGACCCTCCCCTTAACCGAGCTTCCTGAGATCATACAGTCACATCTTATCTACCTTTCCCTCCTGCTATGGAACAGCCATGAGCACCCATTTAGTATACTGAGCTAAAGAGGACAGTCTGGGTTCTGGTTTAACCTTCACCCAATTTGCCTATACAGATTTTCTGCTCTTGCAATTTACATTAAGGCAACATGTTGAGTTTTCTTTACAAAAATTATGTGGAACCAAGTTTTATATTAATCCTGAGTAGTGCAGAAACAATACATTTATATTCGTTTTCGTCAAGCTCCTCTAACTCCGAGAGCGTTAGAGGAGCTCATCCTAAGAAAGGATGTGTCTATACATTGGGGAGTGTATGACGCAGCTGCGAGGTGCGTTCCAACACCTGGCTGCCCGGCTCAGGGAAGGGGGTGAGTACCAGAGAGGACCCACCATGTGTGGTAGGGGCCCAGAACGTCACGACCAGTAGTCGTCCGTTCTTGTGTTCAGTGGTGGTGTCTGGAGGTGCTCATTCCCAGGTGTCCACGGCACTAATCGACTCCGGTGCCGCTGGGAGCCTCATTGACCAGTCGATGGTGTCCTAGTTCTGACTGCTGACACGACGGTTGAGGTCCTCGCTTCCCATCAACACGTTGGACGGTCGGCCGGTGGGGTCCGGGTTTATCACCCATGCCACTTGACCGCTCCCCCTGACCATCAACGGCTGCAACCGAGAGAGACTGGAGCTCCTAGTGCTGACGTCATCCGTGCACCCCATCGTCCTGGGTCTTACCTGGCTGCAGCAGCACAAACCCCAGATATCGTGGACTAGGAGAGTGATCCAGGGATTGTCCACGAGATGCCGGAGGACCTGCCTGGCTACCATCTGCGAGACTACATTGGTGGAGAGCCCGCAGAGCACCCTCCAGCCCGGCATCCCAGAAGAGTACCGGGCTGGGGGAGGTCTGCTCCGTGGACCAGGCGAAGTGTCTCCCTCCCAGCCGCTCCCGCTCCCGGAGTACTAATCACTGATTTGAGACAGGTGGCAGCCAGGGCTTCACCGCACCAGTTTTCCTGATTGAGTGGTTGGTCTCTCCCTTTATAAGTGCTTGTTTTGGTTTAAACCCTTGCGGGTTATTCTGTATTTCTTTGACATTTGTATCGTACCGATTTGAGTTGAATGAAACATTAGATGGGGCCGCCGTTACACTGAAGCTAATCGGTAGCCTTGTAAGACCACCCTGATCGTGTGCGGCTACAGGCTTGATGATTTATTACTGTGTAGTATTGTGTTATTGTAAAGTAAATTATCTGTCTGTCAAGTGTCTTCCCTCAGATGCCACTTGCTTAATGTTTCCTGAGTAGCTAACATTAGTGGAAATAATCTCTCAAGTACACTTCCTCTGGGACATGTAACTAAATATTTGGCTTGATTTTTTTTTTAATCAGCATTAAAGACAGCTGCTTCCTGCGATGTCAATGCTTTTCACACATTTCACTTATATAAACCAAAATCTGCAATATTATTTTTATGGTTAACATCAAATGCTTATCCTATAGCAAAAACATTAGATTACATTGAGTTTAATTCCCTCTCCGGGAACCATCACCTTATCGTGGTGGAGAGGTTTGGGTGCCCCCATGAACCTGAGGGCTGTGTTG
>JAODTR010004187.1:0-12237 GCA_025399935.1 Amblyopsis rosae | reverse complement strand
GTTTTTAATGACGTTGTAGTGTGAAGCACTTTGTGTTACATGAATTTATATGAAAAGTGCTATATAAATAAAGATTGATTGATTGATTGATTATGAAGTGTTTGATAAGTAAATGGATGAGTTATGAAAAGTCTGATAGAAAAACAAAGCTTTTTTTTCTGCTGTAGCCTGTAAAAGTGAAGCATGTTAAAGTGAAAGTCATCTGATGTGAACTGCATGTGTCTGTGAGTCATCTCTTATGTTTCTCTAAATCCATTCATATACTGTGATTGTGGATGGACACAAAATAGCAAACTTTGATTTCACTAAATAGTTTCATTCATCACATTATTGAAAGGTTATCACTATAGTCATATACTGTATATTATTGTGTTTAATATCAGCCAGTCGAAAATAAGGACTCTCACAATGTGGGCTCCAAATATTAGAACTTGTATTAATAAATGGCAATGATAATATCAAAGTTACATTTCATCACAGCTGTGGTCTTTCCAAACAAACGCCCTCTCTCCTCCAAAGTTTGTTCATTAAGCCCTGCTGTTTCCTCGTGTTGATCTCTGTATCCGTGTTAGAAGCATGTTGTCTTCTACCATTGGCTGCTAGTGTCACATGCAACTCTCTTCTTCGTGTCCATGCCCCGTAGTGTACTTCCTGGTCCAAACTTCCTGACAACATTTCACATGGAACCAAACAACACCCCTTAACCTGCTCCTCCCCAGGTCTCTCCCCAGGTTTCATGTTTCCTGTTCACGAAACAATGAGGAGCTTGTTTGTCCATATATAGGGTTGAACAACGCTCACATGGCCAGACACAAAGCGATCGTTTGTGTTTTACCACTCCCGATTGCTGTGTTTCAGTACAAATGCACATGTTGATGGCAGAACCAGTGTGGCTATACCTGATTCAAATGAATGGGTTCGTTAGCAGGCTTCCAATGACCCATTCATTTGAATCAGGTGTGTTGGAGCAGGGAGCCATCTAAAACATTCAGGACCCCGGCCCTCCAGGACCAGGATTGCCCACCCCTGCTCTAGGACCTTGTCACACAGCAGTGTTCCATTTGAAGGGAATGTCCGTATTGGCTGTGCCAACATATAAGAATGAATGCACTTTATATCAGAAACAAGTGGCAGACATTTAAGATGTAATAAAAACTTTATTCTAATGATATTAAATTGTGATTATAATTGATTCCCTATTACCCAAAAAAAGATCACCACACAACAGAGGTGGGAACAAGTCATTGCTTCTCGAGTCACAAGTCTCAAGTCTTAGCACACAAGCCCAAGTCAAGTCTCAAGTCAAGACCGACAAGTCCAAGTCAAGTCAGGTCAAGTCAAGTCATACACTTTGAATTTCAAGTCCTAAAGAAGTCATCATGTCTTCTTCACCAAATATAACATAATTAACAGTAAAGGAATAGTACAGCATGTTAAATCCATCATTCATGCTTTACAAAATATATATATTTATTAACTTCAAAATAAACTTTGGAGAACATAGACAGCGATAAGTGAAAACGCTGTAGTATTTATGCATGGCCAGTAGGTGGCGGTGTAACTAATACACAATCACAGAAAACAAAAGCTCCGTCAGACATATTTCTGCTAAGAATTGTGTAGAGCTAGAGCAAACGTAGTCTTGCAGAGCCAGCCTTTACTTATGTAAAGTCTGGAACACAGCGCTAGCTAACTGCATCAAGATCCGCCTACTTGACAGGAGGGGTATCTTGATTGACATGCACAACGACGACAATACGTCGTAACTTGCTGACAAAGTCAGACCTCGGCCAGAGGAATTTGTTGATAAACTTACCAATATGACTGGCTGTTGTCGGGTATTGTATCAGTGTTGCCAACTCTTTTCCATTAAAAGTAGCTGGCACAAGCTCCAAAAGTCGCTAGAAGTCGCCAGATGATGTAATGCGCTCCTTTACATATTGATGACGTCATTATTGAATCCTCCTGCCGGCCCCACACACACACAAGCACAAGTTACTTACTCTCTGAACATGGCAGAGGAGAGGGATTGAATCCAGCGCTGCCGGACTGTGGTTACTCTAAGCAGCATATGAGAATACATAATTCTATATTCATGGCCTTTTCCCTGGTCTGAATAAGTCGCTAAATTAGTCTCTAATCGCTTTTTAGAAGTAAAGTCGCTAAGAGGGTTCAAAAAGTTGCTAAACCTAGCAACAAAGTCACTAAGTTGGCAACACTAACGCGTTCCTCAGAGCTAATGCATGTGGATCACATCATGCATATTCCAAAGCCACTACAGTACATCTGCGTTTTGCTTGGCTGACCAAAAATACAGTAGACTATGTATGTATACATTAATAATACATTTTGCTTGGAGAAGCACCCCAGTGTGGGCCGTTGGCTGTTTTAAAAGATTTTAAAAATATTTTTTTTCAAACCTCTATTACATTTTCTTCCTTATTGCATATGTGAATAATACATATACAATATGCATATTTCTACATGCATATCTGAGCAGAATTTATGTTTTGCGCCTCCAACTAAATTCAGTAACAGACACACTACCAATTAGTCTTAATGCACATTCTGGTGAATGAATAATGTGATAACTTGCCCGCATTTCATTCCCTGCTGCATGGGAACTTGTTTTTGCTCCAAATCTGTAAGATGACAAGTTATTGACTGACGAGTCACATTAAAAGGAATTGGCTGGAGTAAGTAATATTCTTCTCTCTCACCAGCAGTCTCTGCCTCTGTTTATGCCGGCATCATCTCTATAGCTTACTCCAGACAGATGTGGCTCACATTTTGGAAGTTTTATTAGTCCAAATAACAATTATACTATCTACATGTATCGGACACTCTCAGCCAAAGCAACTCACAGTGAGTACAATTGTACTGTACAACGCTGTGTGACTGGTTTATTGTAAATCTATGGACAGTCACTGTAGAAGTGTGCACGTGTGTGTGTTGTTTCACAGACTGAAGGGGAAAGAGTGACAGAAAAACTGTCTGTGTGTGTATGTGTGTGTGTGTGTGTGTGTGTGAGTGTCACACTCTAAAATTCTCCTTCAGGCGAAACAGGCCTTTCTTTCTGGTAGTCGATGTTTTAGATTTAGAACACACTCAAACGAGACACAAGGACTCACAGACACACACACATGCACACACACGCATGCGCACACTCATGCACGCGCACACACACACACACGTACGCACACACATACGCACCACATACAACATCTGTGTGGAAGAGATAACCCAGGAAGGATTAGCTGTAGTGTGTTAATGTGTGTGTGTGTGTGTGTGTGTGTGTGTGTGTGTTTAGCATGTGTCAGCTGACGAACACGTATTTAGAACCGTCCATCCGACACACCTCAGCCATTGCAGAAGTTTGGCATAAACTACGGCAGCCACAGTAATGTCAGGATCCATTAAGTAACTTCATTATTGGTGTTATTAGTCTTATCTTAGGCCCCGAACACACCGAGGCGCGTCGCTATAGTCACGGCCGCTTCAAAAGCACTTTGGTAAACCCGCAATCACACACAGATGGGCTGCCTGCACCTAAGAGATCGGCTGCCTGGGTCAACTGTCGCATTCAAGAACAGCGTGACTCTGCGCCTTGCGCTGAAAAGTTGAGGATAGTTAAACTTTTATGCGTGTCAAAAAAAAAACTAAACAAACGCGAAGCTGGTTGTGAGTCAGAATGCAAAATTACATTTATAGTCCAGTCCAATGACATCAAGTTGTTTGTAAAGTAAACGTTGAGAATAAGATAAAAAAACGACTAGCACTTAAAAGCTAATGCTGTCAGTTGTAAGAAAAAACACGTTAAACCACCATCTTGCCAAATGGGAACCAGCTATCCGCCCAGGGATGAAGCAGGACGGGGAACTAGTGACATCAGGAGCAGGCAAACAGCATTTTCGAGGTAAATAAAAATCAAACATCCAAACGAGAACCTCACTCTACGACGCGACACAAACGCTATAGCGACCTTGGCTTTTATCTGGCATCTAGCGTCTACCTTTGATAGATCTCTTTGATTTGAGGGACCATAGGTATTACTGGTAGCTAATTAAGATTAGGCTAAGACTACTGCATGTATATATATATATATATATATATATATACATATACACACACACATATACACATACATATATACACTGTATATAAGTATATAAGTATATATATATATCCATCCATCCATCTTCTCCCGCTTATCCGGAGTCGGGTCGCGGGGGCAGCAGCTCCAGCAATATATATATATATATATATATATATAAAATAAACAGATTAAATCTCAAGAGAAAGTGTCACCAATCTACATACTAATACTGATGTCAGAAACAATGATACTGCTGCATTATAGCAGTTGTATTGACAAGCACTAGCCTTGAGAAATCAGGATGGTCTTCAGTTTGATTTAACAGCGAGTCTGGAGAGGTTGGAAATCGAAGTGTTTCAGGCCGGTAAACCTGGTATGTTGTCAAGCGGTGCATCATTGTTTACTGTATTATAGAGGATTTTTTAATGGTTAAAATACTAATGGCTTAGTAGCTGGCTATAGCTACAACAGTTATATTGAGAATGTTTACACTAAGAACTGCAGTTATCTTTATCTCGTTGCATGTTATCTTCAAGGGGACCCAATCCACGGCGGGGACCCCACTGAGGGCACAACAGCGGTCTGCGCTTCAATGTCCTGGGATGTTTTATAGTCCCAGGCTAATCTTTCTCCACTCGATTGCAGAGGCAGTTGTTAAATACGGAAATTAATAAACAGAACAAACATTCACGTTGTTTGCATCACTTATATGAGAAATGCACCCCTGCTTCCTGTCCTCACAGACGTTGTGTGTGCATGCGTCTACAGCAGGTGCCGGCAGATGCCAGTCATTTAAATGTGTTCTGCTTGGACGTTTCATGGTTGATATAATCAAAAACATCTTGGAGTGACGCCCTGGCTTTTAGTCACACCCACCAGATGGTGATCTGCTCTGATGTTAGTTACAACAACAAACACTCATGTTTTATTTAAGGTCAAAATCTAGACTCCTGTACAAACATCAAATCTCCACAGTTTGTTTTGTAGAGTGGGTGTGACATCTATTTTACAGTGCTCCATTAAAGGTTGTAGGTTGCTGGGAAAAATACATTGTTGGTTACATACAGTAGCAACAGTCCACTCATCGAGATTTTAATAGACATGTTTTATGAAAGCAATAGAACAGTCAAGGTCAAGCGTTATGGCAAACAATAACTGGGCCACCATGCAAAGACCAGAACGAGTGTGTGTATTAATGTAGATATTTTAAAAACATCTGCAAGGCCACACATGACTAATATGAGACTCACCATGTACAGGAAGCAAATAATATTGGGACTGATGCATTCAGCATACACCATTATCCCATCATGTCTCCTGAGACCACTTAACTCAACATAGAATAGTCCTTACAGCTTTTTATGTAGGCTATTCTCTATGGGAATCATTTATTATTTCACAACCCTGTAATTTAGAATACAATGGCCGACACATTGTATAGGCGGTAGCTAAAATTACTTGTCACAGGCATCATGGAAATCGAATGCACCTCGAGACCACTTATGGCTTTGAGGCTATAATGACTTCACGCTGCTTCTCCTGTATGGACAACGTCAAACTGTATTCTAGGTTAAACTTTCATTCAGTTGATAAACTGAAGTAGGTAGTAATACCGATTCATACAACGTACAGTTTTCATGGTTAAACCTTCCTTAGTAGGAGGTAAAACGTATCCATGACAGCATTTCAAAACAATATTGAAGTGTTGTTAATCTTTAAGCTGCCTCACCTTAAAATTAATCCACATATAACATGGTGGTTTGTGAAAGGAAATAATTGTTTGGTCTTAATAAAAGTAATTGTAAAAATAGCAATAGCTTTAATTTGATATGGCGCCTTTCTGGCAATTCAGTCCAAAGCGCTTTAGAACAAAGAATGTTCTTTTAAGCAATAATAAAAATAATAATAAGTCTAATGTGAGTAGTCTGACGTCTTTGATATCTATTCTCAATAAATTATTTCTCTAAAAGTAACAGTTTATAGTGTTCAGTTATACAGTATATCCTGCTATTCCAAATGTATTATTATTATTATTATTATTTCATATTTTCTTTTTTGACCATAATTATTAAATAATTGGGCTACATTATTTTAAAACTTCCACGTATTTGATACAGTTCACAAATTTCTCAGTCATATTTTAAATTTAAATTAACAATAAATTTGATGAAATTCTGGCAATATGTTTGCCTTGATATTACTTTTTGACGCACGTTTTTCCCGGTGGTAGCTCTTGAATGTGCTTGTGAAATTAATGATGAAGGCTAACAGCGGAGGAAAAATATTGTTATTACAACTTAACATTTAACATGCCACTGGAAGGTGTATTGAGACAGATTATGTGATTTTTCCCAGCATTGGAATATTTTTCTTAATTTGTATTAAAAATGATAAAACATTGCTTATTTTAAAAACAAAAGTGAGTAGCAAGACCTGTCGTTTTACCAATTTGCTTTTGTCTCATCGATAACGAAGGATTCATAGGAAACCCATTTTGTCTTCCATCCTTTTGTGAAGTAAAAAAGTCTAAGTGTGAAGAAACAATGAGACAACATGCAGACAATGCATCCATTCATCATGTCTGATACCACCGTAGGCACACAGGAGCCTTGATGAGAGTTTTGCCAGGCAAAGAGGCCCGTAATTGTTTATTGATCTGTATCAACAAGCAGAAATGTGCACGTTTTGAAAAACAACAGTGCGCAGCGCATATGCATACATATATGTTGATGGCTTCATTAGACGCCAACACACACACGACGTGAGTGTTTACACTTTGAGTCACATCGAGGGAAACGGTAAAATATTGAAGGTGATCAGGAGAGAGAAAGGAAGAGAGGGAGGGAAAGAGAGAGAGAGAGAGAGGGAGATAGATAGAGAGACAGAGAGAGAGAGAGGCGTGGAAAGGCCGCTGTGTAATCTATACACACTTTTGTAAGGTTTGTTAGAAATAGGTTTGTAAGACCAAAGAGGCATAAACGGCATGAAAGGAGAGGAGGAATACGGAATAAAGAACAGAGTATAGTCTCACTTATCCAGAGATCAATAAGCCCTTTTCCCGTTACAACGCCATTATTTAGACGCTGGCTTTTTTGTGGTCAGCAGGGTTTGGCTACGACCCCTCCTTCACTGACTGGGCACCCTTCCCCCTGAGCCAACACGCATGGCGGGCGGTTCTGGTTCATGTTACATAATCAGAAAGAAAAGAAGAAGTACAGTATATACCAGGGGTGGGCAATCCCGGTCCTGGAGGGTCAGTGCCCTGCATGTTTTAGATCTCTCCCTGCTCCAACACACCTGGTTCAAATGAATGGGTTCGTTAGCAGGCTTGCCCACCTCTGGTATATACTGTGTTCAGCATGTGGCTCTTCTGTGAAATGCTCATATAATTGTGGGCACGCACACACGCACACATGGATGCACGTGCATGCACGCCAGCACGCAAACACACACACACACACTCACACATGGACACAGATACACACACACACACACATACACGCATGCAAGCAGGCAAACACACACACACACACACACACACACACACGTTGCTAAGGAGCAGTGATTGATTGATTCCTGTCAGGTATGGAATCCTGGTGGTGGGACAGGTGGTGGGAGTTAATGGGGTTACCATGGTAACAAGTGTGTGTAAGTGCCTGACGTGCAGAAGCAGGACTCTTCAGGCACATCGCCGTTGTCAACGGTAACACAACCCGATGTCATCACCTCTCACTATAGTGCTAGGCAGGAAAGAGTGCAGTTTGATTGGTACTGAGTCTGCAGTGCTTACTGTGTTCCTCATCCCAATACTGTCACTACTGGAATGTCACGCAGCTTTCCTGTTTGTTTGTCACAAATATTCAGTCAGAACTGGTTGGAAGAGCTATCTGCATACTGCAGTATCTACGAAAATTAGCCTAGCGGTTCCATAAATAGACTAAATATACTTTAAATTAGTACATTTTGTATTGATAATCTAGCTAAATGTTGCTGTCATTTTGAAACAGATGTTAAAATGTGCCACCAGTGGTTATAGAAGTTTAAAACTGCCTTTTTTAATGTGTATACATGTTATATATCCTTGGAAAGAAAACATCCTTGTGATTCGATTGATGCAAACGATCTCTACATTTCTCAACAGCTGGTACAGGTTTTGTAAAATGAGTAAATCCTTACAGTCCTCTATCTGCCTGGCCTGTGTATGTGTGCTTAACAAATAACCAGGTGTTGCTCCAAAGCCCTGGCTCTGTAAATAGGAACACAAACAAAGTGGTGCAGACTGCACCACACAACACTATCACAGCCTTGGCAATGCATGTCCAATGTGTGTGTGTGTCTGTGTGTGTGTGGGGGGGGTTACCTTCTGAGGGAGCACCCTATAGCATTGAAGGGAGAGGTGTTTGTGTTTTGATAGAGCCTTCAACACTCTCAGTCACCCTCATTTTGTCTAGCTACTATCAATCAGAGCAGTTTGCATTGCAGTTGTTCCCACGAGACATGACACGGCACTCAGTGTAGTAATGCACTTAATCTGTGTGTGTGTGTGTGTGTGTGTGTGTGTGTGTGTGCATCTGTGTGTGAGCAGGTGTGTGTGTGTGTGTGTGTGTGTGTGTGCGTGAGCAGGTGTGTGTGTGTGTGTGTGTGTATGTGTCCTGTGAGATGCTGAGTCAGCGGCAGGGAGCTGTTCAGTTAATTGTTATTAATGGTGCTTAATGTAACTTCACCAACTGGCACATGGCCATCTCAACGCCCACAGCTGTCGCCGTGCCAACGGTTCACGCGGTCTTTCTGTTGCTATGGCAACCTCAGTCATACCTTTTTCCACGGCTGTAGTAATTAGGTGTGAATATGTGTGCGTGTGTGTGCGTGGGTGTACGTGTGCATGGATGCTCTCAAATACCACACAAAATACCACACAAGCTGTTTTTGATCCTTTTATATCAATTTTGAATTCTCTGCGAGGAGTAATGCCTTTGCTTCAAAGTCTTCTACTTCATAATAAAGATAAAAGTAAGAACATTCACTTGTGACCTCACACTTATATTACTATAATATCCTGCTCACTTCCCACTTTCCATTACACAATTGTATACCGTTTCCTAGTTACACAGAATGGGAATCAGGTTGCGCACAAAAAAAAACACTTATGAAAAGGAGAAAATATATGCATTTTTATTAAGGGTACATTTGACACGGTGTGGCGGCTATAGGTATAAATGCCTGTGTTTTTCATCTGAATCTTATATTATCTTGAATATATTTCACAATATGGAGTGCAACACAACACGATTTTAGTAAAAGGCAAAGATTGCGGTACTTTAATTATTTTATTATTAAAACATAATAGATGTAAAATTGAAAATCCGCCGTGGGTATAGTTTACCCCGTGGCACTTCTAGTTTAAGGGTGAATCAGATAAAGCAGATTTGGTGTGTTCTCTTGAAACGCAGTCAGCTGAGGAGAGGATAGGGCAAACACACAATTTTAACAAGACCTGGTCTGGTCTGCATTTATAGATAAATGTGTGTGTGTGTGTGTGTGTGTGTGTGTGTGTGTGTGTGTGTGCACGCACGTGCACTCACCTAAATTGCCTAAAGATTCTCTAATTTTCACAGAAAATAATTTCATGTTATAATTACTGCACCATTTAAATTAAAGGAATCATTGCCTTTTTAATATGGGGGGTTAATTTGTTTTTCTATTCAGAAATGAGACAGGCTAGGCTGTGGTGTAATGCTGCATTCTGATTGAACAAGCGTTGACAGTGATTAGCCGTAAACCAACCAATCCCTTGCTATTTTGCTAAGTGTCTGTATTAATGACACAGGGGTGTGAGAGCTAGATTTAGAGTTTAAGCCCAGACAGGGTTTCTCATCAGTTTGGTTTCTGCAGTTTTCATGCTAATGTACAATTTACAATTTAAAAACCTTTGGAGGGAAAACATTAGAAATTCGAAAACACAGCGGGAGATTGCAAATATTTGTGTAAATGCAACCACATGTTGTAATGGCTGTCATTCGAATAAGCGATGATGCAGTGACAACCAGCGATTAGCTAGAACATGGACAATGGTCACAACCTGGAACTAATTATACAAATATACCCCACACATTTTCTATAAGGTGTGTTTCATTGTCAGTGACCCACTGTAATTTGTTGGTCAGTGTAGTGGGGTGGTCTGACTGCAAATATATGTTTTCTTGATCTGTTATATCGTAAAGTGGGGCAAACTGTATAGATAGTGCCTGGTACCTGTTTTGGTATTTCCTCTGTCTTTGTTCCAAGCAAGATTGTCACGGTTCGCGGCCGCTCCAGCAGCAGACAACGCCAAGCCGCCGGTTCAGCACCGGACAGCGCCGCTGCCGCCACGTCAGCCCCTTAATGCACCTCACGTGCGGCAGCCTCGCCTCCGCTTCCTGGGCGGCGGTATAAGACACTATCCTCCCCAGCACCTGTTGCCAGTTCGTTGCCTTTCTACGGATGCACGTACCAGCGATTGCCACGCTGCTTCTCGTCCCGACAGTCACGGCTGTCCCCTCTTCGCCGCAGCCCGTTTGCAACTCTACTTCTCGTCACCAGCGATCACCACGCTGCTGCTCGTCACCAGCGACTACCGCGCTGAAACTCTACAGCCCTCACAAACAGTAGTATCCCTCCTGTGTCGTGAATAAACCCCGTTCTGTTTACACTGCCATCTCCTGCCTCTGTGTTCTGCGCTTGGGTCTCCGCCCTCTCAGCGCCCGTATCTTAACAAAGATGAGGTGATACCGTGGCTTGGCTACGCCCAACTATGCTCTCATCAGAATTTTCACTGAGATTATAGCTTGGAAACCCTGTTTGCATTAGTGTTTTTACAGCCACCCTGTTGGAGGACAAATCAGGGTGGGGTAGTGAGATGATGTTTTGAAATGGTGGTTGAACTAGATGAGATGATCACAACAGTTAGCCGATTAGCTGAACGCTGCCATAGTTTCAAGATTAGCCAGAGGTCTACACCCAGTAGGGGGCAACTCCACCACTCAGGAACAGGCACAGACCTGAGGCTACATAACCATCTTCCCCCTCCTTCTGAAACGCTCTCATCAGAGACCACACATACCCCTCCATGCTCAAATCTGTAATGAAAACTTTCAATGTGTGTCCAATGTAGCGTTTTTGTGTTGCTTTTTATGGTAATTTCAAGTACTCAAGTTCAGTGTACTATAAAGTGTCTTCAAGTACCCATAAATACGCTCATAACACACGCGATTATTATCTGTGTTATTACTGTATATGCTCCAGGTTGTTCCAATGCGGTCGTGTAAAGGCCACATCTTTACAACATGAGATGTCCACCAGGTATTAAGGACAAAGGCAACATTAAAACAAACCCTCAGGCTGCTCTGAGAGGTCAGTACCTCCATACATGGCTATATCTCTATAAGGATAAGCTCATAGAAATATGAAAGTTGAGGAATCATGTGAAATATCCCACCCCTCCCCCCTTGCAATAAGCAAAGATGAGATGTAGTTCTAGAAGTGTTCTGTGTGATTTATGAATTGTGTTTTGCGCTTAGTTTACTGTCTGCACCTCACCAATTCACATACACATGCTACACTCCTGATCCTCACAACTACCTTCGCAGTTAGCAGAAACAGCGGGCTTTTGCATAAACACTGTATGCAAAATGCAATTGTTGGATAACATGCAAGGAGTTGTTGTGGCAGGAATAAATACTGTTATGTAGATTGTAAGGATCAAGACGGCAGCCTATTTGGTAATAAGCTGAGCCAGTGCAATGCAAATGCTTCCACTAGGAAGTCTTTCTTGCACAAGTGGCTAACCCTCGGTCTTCAGGGCATGGGGCAGTCCCTCTCTGCAACATTGTCTTGTCCACACTTTGCACATTAACTGTGCAGAATAGCCTGCCACCTTGTCTCCAATCAGTTCAACAGTAGCCGGGGCATGTGCTGAAAGAGCCTCCACGAGGAAGTAACCGGCTTGATCTGTTTATGTGGTGGAACGCTTCTTTCAAATGGGTTATGGAGGAGGTTACCGAGGAGACCACCCTGGTGGAGGAGGTTACCCTGGTGGAGGAGGTTACCGAGGAGACGATCCTGGTGGAGGAGGTTACCCTGGTGGAGTAGACAACCCTGGTGGA